>JAYXIM010003088.1:0-142370 GCA_037575425.1 Anastrepha fraterculus
ACTGGTTTTCCGACCCCATGAAGAAGCTCCGCTGGGATTAACAGTGGATTGAAGGTTTTTGATTCAGGTCTCTTCATTTGGCTTGCACCATACTATCTGGCGACCATCCGATAAACGAGGAGTGCGGTTCAGCACACTAGATAAGGCAGCAGCTCTTGATTGGGAAAACACTGAGTCATTCCGGTACGTTGCACTGGCTGCCCCAAACCACCTGACGGAGTTGACTGGTCTCCTCTGCTAACAATTGTTTGATAATGGCGTCCGACAATGACATCGACGACTTGTGTTCCAAAGAGAACGTTTACCTCACCAGTATTTTTCGCTTTTCTATTACGAGGATTTTCCAGTTCTCCCTCACTAAATCCACAGCTAAAGATGCAAGTCCATGATACAGCAATGCCGACCGTTAACCGTCCGACGATTTTGGGTGTCATCTACGACAGTTTGCTCATCTTTTCTCAAATCACTCGCCGGAAGCACTTGTGACCAAAGACAAAGAAATGTTGCTGCCGGCATTTAAAACAATAGGCCGGTCGGTACTAAATTATGCTGCGCCCGTCTGGTCACCTAGCAGTAGAAATTCACAATGGACAAAGCTCGAGACCTTCAAAATACTGCCATCACGACAGCCACGGGATGTCTGCAACATCTTCACAACGGGACTTCCATACTCGCGCTCAAGAATCACAGCAAGAGGCTCAGCAAGCAATATCTGCTTGGGAGTTACCAAAGGGTTCATACCTGCAAACATTTGCTAGAGTCTGAGCCACTTCCTAGGAGAGTCAAGATATTTGTTTTTCAAATACAGCGACGAGCTTCGGTACAAAACACAACTGCACCTACTCCAGTAGGGCAGTATACAGGGTTTGATTGAAAAGTAATGAGCCTTATTTTTTTTTAAGCAGTTTTATTAAACCTTTTTGTTTATACAACTAATATTCTTCAAAAAGGACCCTTCAGCATCAATACACCGCTGGTAGCGGTCCTTCTAAACATTTTTTAAACTCATCCGCCGGAATCGCGTTCAATTCGGCTGTCACAGTTTTTTGGATCGCCTCGATGGAGTCGAAACACCTCCCCTTCAGCTTTCTTTTCAGGCGCGGGAACAAGAAGAAGTCCGGAGGGGACAGGTCTGGGATGTAGAGAGAGTGGGGAAGCACCGGAACCCCCATCTTGGCCAATGCAGAGTTGCAGAGGAAGGCGGTGTGCGCCGGCGCATTGTCGTGATGACGGGTCCAATTGTTGACGAGGTCGGTACGAACCCGGGCGACGCGTTTTTTTCGTCGAAGGAGCACTTCTTTGTAAAATGCCGCATTTACAGTGCCTTCTGGAGGTACAAACTCCTTGTGGACGATGCCTCGAGAGTCGGAAAAGATGATCAGCATGGTTTTTGACCTTGGATTTCGGCATGCGCGCCTTCTTGGGTCGTGGCGACTGGCTCGTGTGCCACTCCGCACTCTCTTTCTAGCCCCCGTAAGCTTCCTTGAGTAGCCCAATCGTTTCGGTACTCATTTTGTTTAGCTTTACGCAAAATTTGATCGAGTAACGTTGATCCAACGATCGCTGCATTTTCGCCACTGCAAAATCCTAATACCGGTTTCTAGTGGAAGGGGAAGGTTCAACGATCATTTTCCCCCACCAGCCGATTCGGTTGATCGCTTGGCAGAGGCTCCGCGCGGGAAGGCTCATTACTTTTCAATCAAACCCTGCATAGACACACACTAAACGACATTCATCGGGAGACTCTCACCACCTTCCTAAACTCCGACTGCCGAATGCCGTTATCGGAGGACAATCATCACTTATTCCAGGCGAAGATCATCAGCTGCTTCGTGTGACCCTCATAACTTTGGCTCAATTAGGTTCTGGATATTGAAGCATGTTAAACTCCTGCCTATCGAGAATTGACCCCGACATTCTCAATACTTGCCCGGAATTTGAAAGCAGCCCTTTCTAAGCCACTCACATCTCTCTCTCTCTGGATCCAACCTGTCGGGACTTCATGTTTCCTGAGAATATCGTTAGACGATAATGATTGGTGTCTAGTGAACTGCTACAATAACAACAACAACAACGAAGATCCAAATTTGTTGTATTTGGTTTTTTCACTACAGATAAAACTTGGTTTTGTAACTAAAATTTTCCTAAACTCAACACTTCTTATTTTGTAGGTGTTGGCAAAAGTCGCTTTTCTTGAATTATTTTCATATAACCGGTTTTTTCGTGCTACGCGACCGTTACTCCTGAGTGTTCAGCGCACCGAAGTTGAAGTTGTGCCTTTGTGGGAAGGCATTCGAAATTTTCGCATTCATGGAACTTTACTTCTATGAGGCACTGTATGTATGTGCTCAACACACTCTCCTATAATTTTATAATATTTTTTAGTGGCTTTAATGCCACAGCGTCTGCCTGCCACAAATGCCTCTTTTATTTGTGTTTATTTGACTTTTCAGCTGTTCTGCATTTTCAAGTACCTCGAACAGTTAACAATTTTTTTGCCGATCATATACTTACACATATATTGTATTGTGTGTTCATCTCGCTAACCTCCATCCCCTATGCGTGGTTATGCGCTAGAATTGCCCATGTGGCATGTTTTTGTGGCATGTTGCATTTGTAGCCATTACACGCTCGCCAATGACTGCTTTTCATTTTCGCGATTTTCGTGACAACTTCCTCGGGGAAATAGAAAGCGAAGAAAAATGGGGTATTTGCTTTGTGATTTCATTGCGAAAATTCTTGCTTTAACAGCAGTTGTTGAGCAGTTCGGCATCAGGCTCATCAATGCTGCGTTTTTATTGCATCACGCGTCACGCCGCATGTGCGCGTGTGTGTGTGTGTGTGTGGTAAATTACTTTCTAAAATATTCTATTATGCCCTTGATTTGTATTATTCATACACAAACACACAATACGTACACTTCGTTTACAGCCACACACACACACACATATTGCAGCCTCAAACACGAGCGCAAGAAATCAGAATTTTCCATTTTAAATTCAGTCATTCGCATATTTAACCATATAAACATATGGGCCGAGTGTTATATATGGCTAAAATAAGAGAGAATTCGACATACTCTTCAGCACCACTTCTACCCAGATTACGGACCTAAAGGTTAAAGTCAGTCGGCTTTAGAGCCATATTTATTAACACATTTTTCCTTTTTTGATCCTTACTCCAGAGTTTTTCAAGAACTTTGCTTTTCAAAACAAAATAAAACACAGAATTTCGACGAAAATTATTAAATTTTTTATTTTATTAGAAAGGGTAAGGCTTGGAAATTATAAATGAAAAATAATGTTGAACAGATTCTCTTCGCGACCCAATGTTGCCTCTTTCAAACACATTTTCAATAAATTTTTGGCAAAATCGCTAGTCTATTTCGTAAATCCCATCATCATCGATTTTAATTTTAAGGCTGCAATTGATTCGGCTGCTTTCGTATGACCCCCATCTCCAACCTTAAAAAAAAATAATTGGAGCGTATACTTCTGTTAGGTGTTTGACCGAGCTCCTTCTCTTTATTTGTGGTGTGCATCTGGATGTTAGAACAGATCAGATTTGTGGGAAGTTGGACAAGTCCAAGCACTCAGTCAGGAGACCATTGTACCACACCCGGATAGAATTCAGTAGAAAGAATAGAGATAGGAAAGATAAAATGTGGGTGGTAAGACGGAAAAATTAGTTTGAGGTCACTCTTCCACAAATTCTTGGACTCATTGATGAATCTTAAGAAATCCGGAAGAGGAAGAGTATGAACTTTATCCATACTCAGTATGTCGCAACCCAGTATCCTAAGTCTGATTCGGGAAAATGCAGGACAGCTACAGAGAAAATCCTCTGCAGAGTCTGTTGAATTTTATGAGAAATGTCGCTGTTTTCCTGTTTGTTTCTTTCACAAAGCACTTGTCTTCTCTGCACCAGTTCAACTCAGACCAACGTCCTCTATGGGTAGACCTCACGAAGTCGTCAATCCATAGTCGAATCGATGCAGAATTGGCACCTAGAAAGAGTTCAGGGCCTAGTGACATACTTGAAGAGCCTTCATTAGCCAGTTAATCAGCTAACTCGTTCCCTGTAATACCACAATGTCCACACACCCAAACAAGACTAACTTTGTTGTGTTTTGCAACGCTGCTCAATTTTGTCTGACATTCACCGACTAATTTCGAAGAACAACGAGGGTTAGCAATGGCTGCAGCTTGACTGTCACTACAAATTCCAATACTGCTACCCCACCACTTTTTCTCAATTATCCAGTATGCCACACTCAAGATGGCTTAGACTTCTGTAAAGAATTCCGTGGCCATCTGTCCTGTATCATAGGAGTACTTAGTGTTTTCATCTAAGTACCATCCAGATCCACTTCCATCACGGGTTTTGGATCCCTATCTGGAATCAAAATATCATACTTCCTATCGAAGCTTCCGAAATGTACTCGATTGTCCACCGGCATCGAGAACAGTGTACAACGCTCCAATAACTGGTCGTATATCTGACACTGGCCAGTCCTTACTTCATTTCCCCAGACTCCGTTTAACTTGAGCCTGAACGCCACCTTCATTGCTTCCTTTCGAATTTGAAGATCTATAGGTTGCAAGTTCAGAATGGCATTAAGGGCATCACCAGATGTCATACACAATCATACACTTCTCTGTAGTCTGTTTAGGGGTTTTACTCTAGAATTAACCATTGTAGCCTTCCACCAACGTACGAAAGGGTATGTAATAATGAGTCTAATCGGGGTGATGTACAAACAGTGTACTATCGCCGGTTTTAGACCCCATGTCTTGCCAAAGGTTCTCTTACACTGTCAGAAGACTTTTAGTGTTCGAGAGACCTTCTTCCAGGTAAGCTTGAAATTGAAATTGAAATTTGAAAAGGTCGAGCCAAGGAGCACTAGGAGATTTGGTGGCTTCTAAAAACACTCAGGCTAAAAAGCCCATTGTATTTAATGCTCTGGAAAGGGGGTAGATAGTCAAGGAGGGAAGGAGAAAAGTATCAGAGAAAGAGATAGGAAAGAATAGAGACAGTAAGCTTACTATGTAGGATTACTCCAAAATGTTTAACCTCAGAAGACAGTTGCACTGTTACCCCTTTCAATATGGGTAGTAACAGATCTTCCATATTGCGTTTCTTAGTAAAAGCACTAGGTACTTTTTATAAGACTCACCGCAAGACCATGCAATTCGCACCCATGTTCAATCTTATTTAGAGCTACCTGAATTTTATTGCATATAGTTTCGTCCTGAGATTAATACGCGCACATCGTCCACGTAGGCTTGGATGAGTCCTATTTTCTACAGATCATTTAGAAGATAGTCCACAACAAAGCACCAAAGTAGGGGAGAGAGTACCTCACCGTGTGGGCAACCCTTCTTAACCTCAACCTTGACTCCGACATCGCTTTCTCTATCCATGTTAAGCAGTATTTAGGATAGCATAGAGTGAATCCATCTGACAATGATTTGTTCTACTCCATAACTTCTGATAGAAGAGCACATAGAGTCAAAGGTAGCATTGCCAAAATCTCCTCCAATGATAGATTAAAGAGGATCTGGATTTTGTTCGCTCAAATTACTTCTGTCGTAGCTGCAGAAACGAGAAAGAAGAGTACAGTGTTCAACACTTTCTTTGGAACTGTCTTGCTTTTGCCAGAACGCGATGTCGCTAGACACTTACTTCTTTAGATGTCTGACATACTTGGATTCTGCAACCATCCACAAATAGTTTATGGTTTGTCTGAGAGGCGAGGAGGAGTCTAAGTTCAAACTAGTGGTAGCTCAATGGGTCTCTACTTAGTCCACTTAGTAGAGACCCATTGAGCTACCACTAGTTTGAACTTAGACTCCTCCTCGCCTCTCAGACAAACCATGTGAGCCTCTCTATCTCTTAATAGGTGTTGTTGGTACATTATGTATCGAGACAGTCTGAAATAGACGCTTATGATGACCGAAATGATCACGAATTTTACGAAATGCATCTTTCCTAATCATCATAGCAGTTACAGCTTGGCGTAAGCCAGTGCTTTCTTCACAATCGCGCTCCATACGACTCAAGAAGGTAGTTTTTTGTCTTAGATGCCAGTACCCATGTTACGCAGCCACATGTTCCTACTGATCTTATTAGCGTCCTTTAGATTTGTAGCTTATGCGACCTTGGTAGTTATTAATTTTTGGGAAGTTTCAGGTGAGCGAAATAGCTTCTATTAGCTCCTTGATTGACAATCAGTCACGCCGATTAAGGGGTCAGCAGCGCTGCTAAGGTTTATACCCAGGTACTTAAAACTTTGTGAAAAATATATTGGCCGACTTTCAGATTGCCATAGTGTGGCGCTTAAAGACCTAATGCCCATCAACGTCTTCAACGGATGAAAACGTCGACAATGTCAAAGGAATGGGGCTGGAAAACCATCATTTAAGTTTGAAGGAGGTAGCTCGTGACCTTAGCATGTTAGCGTGTCTCACGAATCAATTCGCAACATTTTACACCATCAATTGGGCATGAGATGCATGGCTGCTCGACTTGTTGCAAGATAATTGAGTTTGTTTAAAAAAATTCATCGGGAGAAGGTGGCTGAAGACATGCCAGAGGAAGTGAGTTCGGATCCAACCATAACCCAATTCCAGCGCATCATAACCGGTGATGAGACGTGGGTATATGAGTTTGACATGCAAACCAGTAAACAGGCGGCTGCATGGCGCTATCCACATGCGCAAAAACCCAAAAAACCACTCCAAAGTCGGTCAAAAGTGAAAGTCGCATACTCGTTTTCTTTGATTATCATGGTGTTGTGCATTCGGAGTTCGTTTCAAATGGTTCTACGATAAATAAAGAATATTATTTGGAATTTATGCGATGTTTGAGAGAGGATGTGCGGATGAAATAGTCCAATGTGTGGAAAGAAGACTCATTCATCATGGTGTCGCACCACCTCACAAGGCTCATAATGCGAACACTTTTTTGACCACAAACTCGGCAAAAATTATCGAACAACCACCGTATTCACCAGCTTTAGCCCCCTGTGACTTTTTCGTTTTCCCAAATTTAAATTGCCACTCCGCGGACGCCGCTTTGCGTCGATAGAGGCCATTACGGAGAATTCGCTAAAGGAGCTGAAGAAGATCTTTTCAAACGCGTCCAAACCAGTCATCAAGGACTAATCATTGGCATATGTGTATTGTTTCGAGTAGAGCCTATTTTGAAGGCAACAAAATAAATTTTGATGATTAAACAATTACGTTTTATTGAACATCTCACGGTAATTTTTTGACAGAATGTATACAAAAAATTTCGTGCTTTGGTTATAAAGGAATAAAAATTAACCCGTTGTTTTAAAAACATCGAACGTGCAGTTTATTTGGCTACAATTTAATGGGTAAAAAAACTGTCTACCAAACATTTTCTAGAGACTCTGATTAAAATATTGGTTTTAGGATAACAGACTAGCGAGTGCAGCACTCAGACTCAATTAAATCCGTTGTACTGCACTCGGGTTCCCTTTCTTTTTCTTTAAGTCTACTCGACCTCCGAAGAAATCTGAGTAGATCTTGTGGTGTCAAGGATCCAAGGTGGTTGCTAAACACATCAGTGCCAAAGACCTCAAGCCTGATTCGAGCGAAGGCGCGGCAGACGCACAGAAAGTGATCCGCCATCTCATCCTCCTCTCCATATGCTGGGCAAAGTCCAACCAGCCTCCTACAGTCCCCTCGGTTTAGTGACAGTAGGAACTACGACAGTCGGTCGGACATGACAGGTAACCTCAGTTTTGTCCATCTGCAGCCTCTCTCAGCCTGCCAAGCTCGCTTGTGAGTTAGAGTAATCCGTTTGCTCACCGTGGCTTTGATGACCGCAGAAGGGAGTGGCAGAACAGGCTCCAGGCCAAAAAAGTTGGTCATAGATCTCATTTTCCGCGATACCCACGTGTCCCGCGACCCATATTCCCCTGGCGGAATCGATCTCGTTCTCGAGGCGGTTGTGGATAATTCTCTCCAGTACTTTACCTGCCGAGTCGAGCAGGCAAATCGGTCTGAAGCTAGACGGTTCCTTGGGAGGTTTGCCAGGTTTGGGCAGTAGAACCAACCTTTGTCGCTTCCATATCGATGAGAACTTTCCCTCCGCGAGGCATGTATTAAATAGGCGTACGAAATTCGATGTTGCCTGCGCAAAGGCCAGCTTAAGTACTTGGTTAGGCATCCCGTCTGGGCCAGGATACTTATTAATTACGATTCTATTCACTGTTTGAAGAGCCTTGTCTGCTGAGATTCTTGAAAACTGATTGACCTCGTGGTTAAAGAAACTAACTTCCTTTGTTTGGGGCAAAGTGTGTTTACCACTTCATTCAAGAAAATCGGGAATGTTGGCATGTATTCCTTAGCAGACTTCAGCTTCTTGGTCACCACCTTGTATGCTGTCCCCCAAGGATTGTTTTCAGCATCATCGCAGAGCTCAACGAAACTTTTACGCTTGCTTTTCTTTATTGCTGTCTTGAGTTGACGTCGTGCAGCTTTATGCGTTTCTCTGGCTTCTAGGAAGTTTGGTCTACCTTTTGCCCGTTGGAAGCTTCTTCTAGCCTTAGTGCATTCTTTCTTGAAGGAATCAATACTCTCGTTCCACCAGTAAACAGGAACGTGTTTATTTGTTTTCGTCTTGCGAGACATTGACGCATCGCAGGCTCACCCATGTTAGCATCAGGCTATTATGTCTACCGACATAGTTCAGCCTGGATTTACAGGACTCGACTACCCTCGAAGTGGTTGGGGGGCGATCTAAGGCCATGAGCGTAGCTTGGCTGTCGCTGCAGACACATATAGATCTGCCTCTCCATCTGTTTTCCACAACAAAGTTCATCGCTTCTTGAACAGCATACACCTCCGCTTGAAACACAGATGCGTGCATTCCAAGAGTAAAGTGCAGTTTTGTTCTGCTGGATTCCACGTAGAACACAGAGCCGGAGCCTGAAGCCATCCATGAGTATGCGAAAGCAGTGTTTGCCACTGTATCTCTTCTCAAGCACGACTTTGGATGGCATGGGGTCAAGGGGCATGGGAAGAACCGTTGCATAGAGAGAGAGTCTACTCACTGATGCATAGGTGATAATTGGATTTACATGGATTGTAGGCAATGATTAATATTCAAAACTTGTCGAATATTGAAGTGGTGGTCATTTAATTTGACAGTTGTGAGCCGTGAGCGGGCGGACTCAAATTCAACCAGGTAGTCCAGATTATCCAGCTTGTAAACCTTTAAGAACTAATTTTTTTAATGAAACTATACAAAGTTTGGTAGTTGGAATGATTTCTAAACGAAATCAGGAGCCTTAACTGTCACTACTTGAATTCAAGTCACCAATACCATCCATACAAGTGGACATATGCTACACCTATATATGTATGCTTGTATACCACCCCCCAGAGTAATGTAAATTTCGAATAAATATTTCGGATGCTCAGCTGTCTACTGGCCAACACCACTCAGCAAATGGCCGAAAATAGTCAACTTGAAAGTGTGAACTTTTTACAATATTTCGCTTTTAACTCGAAAACTATTTGTTATTTACCGATGTGGTAATGCCTATTGTTATGTCAATTGCTATTGTTATTGCAATGGCTATTGTTATTTTTTGCATGCATTTGTAGAATAAATACGGCATTGAATGGGCGGTGGTCAGCGTCACTGCTGTGGCACTCGTTGTTGTTGTTCTTGTTGTTGTTGTTGCTCATCCGCTGTATGTACTCGCATATGAAGCGTATATTTGTCAAGTGTAAAGTGAATAAAATAAAATATTGTAAATTGCCCAACAGCTGCATATCCGCATCTCTCAACAACGAAATGTCATCAAGTCATGTTGTTGTTACCACTGCCGCATCCTCAGCTCTTAGCTTACTCATTTCGATGTTGTTGTTTGCTGTTTGTTGTCTGTTGTGCGTTGTGTTTTTGTTTTTGTTATTCATTTTTGTTGCAATTGCTATTTGTGCTGTGTGTCCAGCAGCTGCTAACAGCCATTGCTTTGTGCCACTGTACTTGCGGTTCTTTATTTCTACACTTACCACTTGTACGTATTTCTGTTGTTGTTTTAGCTCAGTGCGAGAAATTCCGTTTGGACATCGGAAAATGCCGCCTGAAAAATAATAAAATTGTTTTGCACAAATGGCACATTTGACTGACCACATTGTGACACCCACAAAATGGTTCAGTAGACACATGAAAAATAATGAAAAAAAAGTCGTAGGATAACTGAGGATATATTAATACACTTATGCACGTACATATGCAGTTGAATACATTTCACATGGACACATTTAAAAGCAAATAAATACAATATATTTTTATGCTCCTGTGCGCCGATAGAAATATTTTAGTGCAAGTGACTGCATAGCAGATGAAAACTGGGATTTGTATATCCAAATTGCTTTAAGTAAATAAAGTGTTGAAAAGAGGCAGCGGCTTGCTCGGTTGCTTTTCAAGCGGTCAGCACAAAAAAAAAAACACAAAATAGAAATAGAAATAAAAATACATAGAATTAATAGAAATAAATAAAAATAAATAATAATATAATATTAACTTAAATAAATTCTTAACTTACTTAAATAAGAATTGTGCAAAATTAGTTTATGTTGAGGTGCTCTAATTAGCGGTATTGGATGTTAAATTAAAATAAAATAACGAAAATTCAAATAGATCGGGCAATTATTTTTTGTTTTTGTGTAGAACCATACATGAAATTTACTTTTTAAATAAAAAAAAAGTTACAAAAAGGAGGTTGTCTGTAAAGCCGATTTACTGACGATAGTTTAACGTGACAACGTCATAAGAAAATACTGATGGAATGGTTGGATTTTTCAAAAGAAAATTTTAATTTTATTTGTTTGATAGAGATTTTGTATGGATATAGAGAAGGAGGTACTGTGAGCGTCAAAATAAAGTGTACAAAGCATTTTGTTATAATATGGATTTTATTTCAGTCTCTTATAACAACACAATGAAGCGGATGGTGACTGGCGATGAAAAGTGGGTCACTTACGACAACGTGAAGCGCAAACGGTCGTGGTCGAAAAGCGCTGAAGCTGCCCAGACGGTGGCCAAGCCTGGATTGACGGCCAGGAAGGTTCTTCTGTGTGTTTGGTGGGATTGGCAGAGAATCATCCACTATGAGCTGCTCCCCTATGGCCAAGCGCACAATTTGGACCTGTACTGCCAACAACCTGACCGCTTGAATGCAGCAACAGAGGCCGAATTGTCTTCCATCAGGACAACGCCAGGCCACACACATCTTTGGTGACGCGCCAGAAGCTCAAGGAGCTCGGATGGGAGGTTCTTTTGCATCCACCGTATAGTCCGGACCTCGCACCAAGTGATTACCACTTATTTCTGTCCATGGCGAACGAGCTTGGTAGTCGGAAGTTGTCCACAAGAGAGTCCTGTGAAAATTGGCTCTCCAAGTTTTTTGACAATAGGGAAGCGAGCTTCTATAAGAGGGGCATTATGAAGTTGGCATCTCGTTGGGAACTCGTCATCGAACAAAACGGCGCATATTTGACTTAAATCGCATTATTATAACCAATTTTATGAACAATTGAAAATTCAATAAAAATACCGCAAGACTTTTTTGACAACCTTATATTTTAATTTCGTATTTTTTTAAATTAGTATCTGATTCTCTACTTAATACTAGAAAACAACAAAAAATAAATATAAATAAAAAATAAATTAAAGCAAAAACAAAATTTAGTGCATATTTTGCTCGTCAAAATAAAGTGTACATATATATATTTTGCCAAAATTATATCGATTTAGTATTTTGTTGATTTCCCGTTTGCTTTGATAACGGAAGACAGTCTTCGGGGCATCGACTCAACTAGTTTTTTTGTCACGTCAGATGAAATTTTATCCCACTCTTCCTTTATAACGAGTTTCAGCATATCCATATTGATGATTGTCCTTTTCCGGATTTGGCGGTCTAAAAGCTCCCACAAATTTTCAATAGGGTTTAAGTCTGGTGACTGTGGAGGATGATCCAATGTCTTAGGAGTACGCTAAAGCAGCTATTCTTTTACTATTTTTGCTGTGTGCTTGGCATCATTATCTTGTTGAAAGATCCAAGATTCCTGCAAGTCTAATTTCTGCACACTGGTTAGCAAATTATTTTGTAAAATATTCAGATAATCTGTTTTGTTCATTGTTCTTTCAATAAAAACCAAATTGCCAACTCCGCTTGCCGCCATACATCCCCACAGCATCACTGAACCCCCACCGTGTTTAACTGTGGTTATCAAGTTATTTTGGCATACTCACTATTTTTGGTTCTCCAGACTTTAACCAGTTTTTTCTGCCTCAATACCTCGAATTTCCTTTCATCGCTAAACAGGATATTATTCCAGAAAAAAACATCCCGATTTTCGTATTTGTTTGCATAATCAAGATGTTTTTTTTATTAATTGTCGATATTAGCGGCTTTTTTCGAGCGAGACGACCATGTAACCCATTTGCGTGCAACGCTCGATGGTATGTGCTGGTACTTATGCTAGTATCTGATACAGTTGAAACTTCTTGTGATATTTTGGCCGCACTTTTAAAGGGATTTTTCTTCACATCACGCACTATAGACTGTACTTCAGTCTCATTTACAACTTTTGGACGCCCTGCACCAGGACGATTTTCTACTTTACCGAACTTTTTGTATTTGTCAACTATTTTTTTCACATCATTATGGCTTCTGTTGACAATAGAGCCAATTTCACGAAAGATTTTACCTTCTTTGCGAAGCTTTAGTACCAGTTCTCTAACATCAGTCGAAGTTTGTTTACCCATTATTGAAATTGATAGAATTTAATTTACTATAGATAAAAACTTTTCACTTTGCCGATCGTAACCAATTAAAATACAATATGAACAAAGTTTCAATGCAACGAAAAACGAAGTAAACAACCAAAAATAACGGTATTTTTCACGGTACAACATCGCTACACTGATGTACGTTGTACACTTTATTTTGACGCTTTACACTTTATTTTTGAACACTTTTTTGACGCTCACAGTAAATGGAACCGCAATGGAATTGATGAAGTTACACTTACACAAACGTGAAAAATGACGAAACATTTATCAAATTCATGAAAGATATGTTCAATTTCGATTGTGCACCAGACGTTAATAAGTCAACAACACTAAGAGGCACCATCATCGATTTGACTTTTTCAAGACACATTTCCTACTTTTCCTATTCTATCCTATAAATTAATAATAAAAACATTAAAACAACAGGTGTTATTAATAACTAGTCGTCACTAATTATAAATTCGGTAAGGATGATGATGATACAATTGGTTTTATATTAAATTCTTCAAGTAAAACAAATTAATGATCCTCATAGAGAAATGGTTCATTACCATGCACACGGGAAGAAGGCATATGCAAATACAAATATGTGAATTTATATACATATGCGCATATACATACATACATATTCTCACTCAAGTAGGAGACAGCCAGATGTCGAACGTTGCCGAACGCGCGTGCCGATTGTGCCTCTTTGTCGTTCGTTCCGCGCTCTCGCACATGAGCAAGGTAACGTTGCATGAGTAAGATAACGACGCATGAGCAAGATAACGACACATTTTTTGGTGCGTGCAGCCGGCTACATCGAATTATAAGACGTTATCACGTCAAAAACCAAAAGTTAACGCGGCCATACGTAAACACATTTTTGAATGACTCGCTGGAGGACTTCGGTCGGTATCCCAAACTTGCTTTATCCGCAATAATCCAAGCTGATTTCTCCACAAAGCATTTAAACTTTACATACCCCCACAAATAAAAGACCAATGGGGTGATATTGCAGGATCTTGGTCCGAGAGGGGAGATGAATTGCTCACCGAAACGACGTCGCAGTAAATTTATTGTTTCACGGGCTGTATGGCAAGTGACCGCAATGACCGTCTTTTAGAACCAAATATTGTCGAGATCATGGGCTTCAATTTCTGCTTTCAAAAAGTCGTTTATCAAGACGCGATAGCGTTCGCTATTCACTCTTACATTGGGGCCAGAAATAATGGCCGCATCAAACGGCTGTTTTCAATGGATTCAATAGCCGTTCTTGAATGACTTCGGTATTTTAATTTATAGTATTTTTAAAATAGTAGGAAAATTGGCCACAAAATTCAGTTTTTTTTTTTTTTTCGAAGCATTTTATTCCGCGATTTTTTTTTCTTTTTTTTTTTTAATTCATATAGAATTTACGACATAAATAAACAAACAAATTTTTGGTTTTTTGTATTCAGGTCACTTACGCCGATTCTACAATGCCCGCTGATTGAGAAGCTCCGCTGTGACCTTCCTCGAAGAATTCAGTGTACATCCGCCATTTTAAATGATTAAAATAAAAATAAAAAAATTATATTGTTTTAATGTATAAATTAACTGTATGACAATTAAAAAAAAATACATTTATTTCTATATGGCAATACCTTCTACTTGTTAAGATTTAATTGAAGTTTTCCTTATATGGCAATACCCTAAAATTGTAATGACTGCTAGATGTCTTATTCAAACTCTAAATTTGAATTTTATAACAGGATTGTCTTTGCCCATGATTCAATTATTAAAGCTTTGCTCACTAGTGACATTCGATTTTGGCACTCCCTTACAAAAGGTTGTATTTAAGAAGGTGAATAAAGTGGAAAATATGAAATCCTTTTTGGTAAAAATGGTAGCAAAAAATTAATTTTAATTAATATTTGAATGTAAATAATGGTACAAATATAATTTAGTAGCGGAAATTGCTAAGTGTAATTTTAAAACAAAAAATTATTTCACTTAATCCAAGATTTTATTTTGTGAATTAATTTTTTAATTTAAAAACAATCGCGAAGTTGCGAAGTTTCGCCAATATGAAACTATTTTGTTAAAAATAAATAAATAATTGACACGTACAATTCTGTTAAGGGTTTGGCCGAGATCTTCCTCCTATTTGTAGCGCGCGTTCCACAAATGGAAGGACCTGTGCTTTACTAAGCCTCCTCTGTACACTTTATCCATCCATGAAAAGATGGGCTCATTGGAAATAAGTTCCGTCAATTCCCAATTTTTTATAATGAGGTATGCAAAGTTATCGATCGCGTCGGGATTACACAATAATTCTCCCAATTATTATTTGCAAAAGATGAATTCCCTCTAAATCACCACATCATAAGAAACAAAGCTTTGTAAATTCTCCACTCATCGATTTCAGATTGCGTCAATTACTCTATCATGTCCCGACTTAAGCGGTATGTATTCCATGTTATACTATAATTGTCCGGAACATACCGATGAAAACTCTTTAGCGAGTTGTTGCTCGTAAGCAGACCATTTTGAAAAGGAAATGTGTTTTCTACAAATTTTGCCTTTCCTCCACTTTTACTCAAAATTTCCAGAGGAGCTAGCATCCCAGTGTCTTGCTAAGGGAGCCAATTTGTCAAGAGAGAACGAGAAAGCTGCTTACTGAGCAAATCTTTTATCATTGAATCATGATTGCCCATAAAAAGCCTGCGCGTTCTGGGAAAGAACACATTCCGTTTGGTAATCGGTGGTGAGCAGAGCTTAGGTGCTTGCCAATCACTACTTTTGTAGTGTGGACAGCGTTGGCTGGCCGCTGCAAAATAGTTGTTGCTCTTGCTAGCGCAGCTTCATAAACGTATTTTTGTTTAGTTTTCCGGCGTTTTTCTTAAGGTTAAAAATACAAGAGTTATATTTTGTAAAAAATTAATTAATATTTTAAAATAAAATAAATACAACTCACAGTTCTTATATTTTCCAGTTGTGAAGTTGACCTTTAAGTGAGTTAGAAATATCGACAAATAAACAAAAGCAATAATTAAATTTGTTGTTTTATTATTAAACCGGTCTTGAGCTCATAAAATAAAAATACGGGAAAAAGGATTTAAATCCTGGTAAAAATATGTTATTGAAAATCTATTATAACATAATTGGCTTTTTCTAACTTTTTTCATACAACTACTGATGCAATTATTTTGAAGCATTAGTGGAAAATTGTTGCTCGAATTTGCTGATATTTTTTTGACCAATCGACCAGAGTAGCTTTATTTGATTTAGCAATGCATTCGAAAACAAAATGCGCAAATACAATAGAAACTAACTACGGCAACAACAAAAATAACTACAGCTACAACAGTAAAATCAATGTTAACATAATAATATCGAACAAGAAAGGCAATAACGGCGTCATAGAATAGCAACAAAAGAATCGAAAACCACAAAAATTGCATCAATTACAATTTCCAATTGGTACAACAATAAAATGTTGGCTCTTGTCCGTCAATATCACATCGTTTATTTCATTTGTACTTCACTCACATGGACTGCAATAACAATTACAATAAAATAGTCAAAAATTTAATGCGACAATGGGCAAATTTTCATGTTCGCGCTGATATGCGTGTGTGTGTGTGAAAATGTGGTGAATTTTAGATGGTTGAGCAGGCAAAGTGAGTGGTGAGCGTATGAAGAACCTACGAATATGTGTGAGGAATGCAGTCGGTTAACACGTGTGTGTGTGTGTGTGTGTGTGTGATATTTTAGATATTTGAAAAGCGTTGCGGAAATTGCATTTGTAGCATTTATTTTATTTGCACGCGGCAATTTAAATTGCACCAAAAATTGGCCACTTGTGTAATCAAATGGCAGCCGAAGGTCTTACGGCGTGCGGGAAATTGTTCAAAATGGCTGCGACGTTGTGCGGTTTCAGCAAACAGTAGCACGCGTTTTGGCCTGCATGTATGTGCAAGTAAACCAACAATTGGCCATAAATTTCCTTTGATTTTGTCGATTTAACGGGCACATAATGCGTCGAACAATGAAACGAAATATTTGAAGTAAATTGAGTAGAGGAAAAATAGGTATGTATTGTGTGGCTGCCTGGACTTAGTGGAGAACTGGAGTGATGGAGAGCAAAGAGGCGTTTAAATAATCAGTTTAGAAAGGATTTGCTTTTAGTGCCAATATTTCAGATGATTTTAGATGAAAAACGTTTTTAATATTAAAAAGAAATATTAAAATAAAAAGTTCGGAATGTTTTCCGTTTGATACCTTTAGTGAACTGTATCTCACATATTCTACCATATATATCATGTCGTATCTTATTGCTCGGGCTTTTAAAAGTCAGACTCTGTTTTAAAAATGTTTATCTAGCATTTTGTTCTTAGTGCAGTCAGTTGTGTATCATAACGTTTAAAAATTAAGTTTAAAAACAAGAAAGTTCAAGAATAAAAAATGCAACAGCCAAGCAGTGGTTCCACTTATTCCATTCTATATTTTTAATTGTTTGAAGATCTGATCTGCGGCCCCTACTAGCACCCTGTAATATAATTTTGCGCAAAAAAAGTTATATACTATTTAAATAGGCGAAATAAGCGAATTACGACCAAGTTTTTACTTTTTTGACTATTTCTATACATTAATTTTAAATAAGTTTCTAACAAAGTCCCAATTTCGAACTTTGAATGCCCACTTTTTTACGTATGCCTCAGTTTCTTAAAAACAAATGGTTTGGTTCAATATCCAAAAACAAGCTGAGTTTGATCTGCCTCAAACAAAATCGAAACTCACTCAGATGTCAAAAATTTGTATGAAAAAAATATTCATCACCTTATTTTAAATAAAAACACCCACTCACACTAATCGCCTAAAATGTTTAGTTCAGCAGTTAGAGAAAAATAATTAACTGGATCGATTTCAGACCACTTTTTGAGCTTCTAAATCAATATAGCGTGACTAGATTCCACTAATGGGAATACATTTTTGAAGTAGCGATATTTTGCGAATTAGCAAAAGCTTGCAGATCGCAATAGCCAATTACAGCAAAGTTCATACTAACGCATAAATATTCAAATAGTTTTTATTTTAAAAGATTAAATATTATTGCCCAATCAAGAGAACTTCTATGCGCAGCACATAACTCTCTCAAAGCTATTCATTCTTTGGCATCCGTTTCTAGGCAACTATTTTATGCCGTCCATTAGCAGATTAACGAATTTATTTATTTCATATATTTTATACAGATATGATATTTGCACACATGCGAAATTATTTACACATTGCGTAATCTGCTCTCAGGGGATTAAGTTCGATGGGCTTAGAGTAAGCGCAAAAATTGTACATAAAATATTTGCGTCATGGGAGAAATGGATGATTAGTGAAGGCAAAGAGCATGTGGCGATTTTAGTGGCATTTGACGCAGATGGAATATGGGGAAAATCTTACCGTATAAAAACTACAAATACTTGCACACTTATTAGGCTTATACTTATACGCAGCTGACAGCACAAGAAGACAGAGTGCCAGATTTGCCTATCAAACTCACTCAAACGATTTAGAGCTTGTAATTTGATGCGGGTTAACAGCTACAAACTCGAAGTGAGCTATTTCTAAGGGAAATGAGAATTTTTATTTTTTAATTAGTATTCTTGGAGAGGCTATTTTTGTGTAACCACTGGGACTAATCTATTGTCAAGTTTTAAAATATTGGACAAATAAACAACGAATTGATTTCATGTTTCTGAAAAAGTGGACAAAAGAACATCAAAGAGAGTGTTACAGGGTGTGGCACACCAAGTGTAACCAACTCCATTCCGCTCGCGCACCTAATGCCCGTGCCCGTCTCTTAGTTGGCTAAATTACAGTTCAGAGTATTGTTTACAAGCGCGCGGAAGCATTTTGCCGAGAGTAAACGCGAAAACAGAAAATCAGTAATGGATTTCAAACGTAATAGAGTGATTGCATTATATTTGGCTGGAAAATCACCACCAGCGATTTTTCTCGAGCTCGAGTACAGCTTCGTGAGCTTAAAGTAAATAAGTTTTTGTTTATCGCACCATTACTAGTTACAATGATACTGGTGGTATCGCGAAATGTCATGGAGGTGGTCATCGAAAGTCTGTAACGTCATGTGAAATGGTTCAAAAAGTGAAGAAGCAACTTGAGCGAAGTCCCCGACGAAGTGCCAATCAAATGGCGAAAGGGTTGAAAATATCTGGCCGTGGCATCCGCCGCATACTGAAATATTATCTCAAAGTCAAGCCTTACAAAATCCAAAAGGCGCATGATCTCACACGAAAGCAGGAACAAGTCAAACTCGAGATAGCGGAGGAGTTGCTTCGCTTGGCTGAAAGCAGTCAATTTCCGAGCATTGTGTTTTCTGACGAGAAATTTTTTTCAAATTGAGCAATTCGTAGACTCCCAAAATAACCGGTCGATACGAGAATGTGGGTCATCGATTGGCCATCAGGAGGCAGCAGCCACCACAGGTAATGGTTTGAGCCGCTGTAATCGCAGATGGGCGCTTTTCAATCCTTTTTATTAAGCCTGGCGTTAAGGTAAATACGAAATATTATGCGGAAAGTATTCTGGAGTTTGCTTTGAAACCGTGAACAGACAAACATTTCAGTGGCAGGCCATGGAATTTTCAACAGGACTCAGCATCGTCTCACAAAGCTCGAGTGAACCAAGAATGGTTAAAAATCAACGTTCCGAACTTCATAACATCCACACAATGGCTCTCAAATTCACCAGAAGCGAATCTTTTTGGGCGAGCAAAGTCTAAAAGTCTAAAAGGTTTACCACTCTCGAGGCGCTGAAAAAAGCCATTGTCCGCGATTAGGCCAAAGTACCTGCAAGTCACATTCGAGCAGCTTGCGATTTGATTCTGGACCGTCTCAAGGCCATAGTCAAGGCAAACGGTGATCAAATCGAGCAGCAACAAACTTATTCTTAATTTTGTATTATTTTCACACATTTTTTACATTGAATTCAATAAAAGTAATTTTCCACGGCTGATAACCATATTCAGAGCAACACTACTATTGAATTAGGTCCCTCTAAGGTGGAGAGAAGTCAGGGTAGTTTTTATACCAAAGGCCAGTAGGATGTCTCTTATGAAACCTAAAGGCCAGTAGGATGTCTCTATCAAACCTATTAGCCTTTCCTCATTTGTATTACAGACGTTAGAGCGATTCATAGACACCTTTACAAGAGAAAGCTTGACACCGTCGCTACTCGCGAGATCACAACATGCACACTCTACAGATTAATCCACAGAGACAGCACTAAGTTCACTAGTTACAGAGAAAGAGAAATCAATAGAGAATAAAGAGTAGCCTTCCTAGCTTTCAAGAACGTCTTACCGAACGTCTCTCGACGATACGCAGATCCATCAGGAGGGGTACTCCTCAGGGCAGTGTACTTTCTCCTCTGCTGTGAGTACTGGCAATGAATCGATTGTTAAAAAATCTAGAGGAGAGAAGAATCTACACGTAGTGTTCTACGCAGATGATGTTGCAATACTAATACGAGGAAAATTTCCAGAAACCCTCTGCAATATAATGCAAAACGCTTTGAACGATGTAAGCCGGTGGGCTGTATCGAGTGGTCTTGGGGTAAATCCCAACAAAACGGAACTAATCATGTTCACCAGAAAATACGGGATACCTGTTCTAATCCCCCCACCCATGGGGGAATCACACTTTCAATCGGAGAAGAAGCAAGCTACCTAGGACTAGTATCAGATAGGAAGCTTTCATGGAAACAAAGGATAAATAATAGAGTAAAAAAAGCAGGACTCTATAAATGCAAAAGAATTAAATTTATGGCCTTTTGAACTGGTTACACTTCGAATGCAAGCCCTGTAGTAATTTATGTTGAATCTAGTAATAACTTTGCGAAAACTTTGCATTTGTTAAATCGAGTTTGTAGTGATGATTGCTCGTCGCATGACTGACTTCATAAGAGGCACATACCACCTTGATCAAAAAGATACTGGAACAAGCGCCAGTTGACGCTCCAAGTCTACTTATTTGAATTGTGATTTTTTTTGTTAAATTTTTCACCAAAATTTTATCGCCATTATTTGACATTTGTACAAGTTACTTCGTCTTGGGAAAATCAACCTTCGCACTTGTTTTAGGTTTTTTACAGATTTATAAATGGATTTAGATTTGCAACAACGAGTTTGTATTAAATTTTTTTTTAAAAATGCCGCAAATATCATAGAAATGTTGGGAAACTGTTTCGGTAATGGTACTCTAAAGAAAACAGCCTTTTACGAGTGGTATGAACGCTTCAGAAGACACCGTGAGTCTGTAGAGGATGACAAACGTAACGGCAGGCTGTCGATACCATAAACTGATGAAAATGTCAATAAAGTGAAAGAGCAACAGATTAACTTAAGGTAATGCGTGATTACTGCAAATTTAATCGAATGTGAATGTATTAGTTTTGAGGAAAGAAATACAGTCGACTCTCGTTAATTCAAACCTGCCATATTCCGAACCTCTCATTAGTTCATAGTTATCACGAGTTCTCTACAAAATCTCTTTATATTTCGAATTATGTCCACACATTTTTATGCACTCGGCAATTCAAACGAAAAAGTCATTCCTATGACGCGGTTATTCGAACTCATATGGTCAAACACTCGACAATTCAAATTTGCTAAATATCTTAGTGTGTTTGTAAGAACTTTGAATGTGGTACTCCCCTGAAAATACCTTTACTGTGCGTGGTTGCGTGTTACGCATAAAATAAAGCCACATTTTGATGCACGCTTCCGAACGAATCGCTTCGTTGGTACACAGATTAAAAATTTTTATTAAATATGAATCCTAAAAAGTATAAATGTTTGACGATTGCTGAAAAGAAGAAATGAATTGAAAAAGTAGGAGGAGGTGAGAAGAAAAACGATGTTGCAAAAGAATTTTGGTTTCCTCTCAGTACTCTGTCAACCATAATAAAGAACAAGGAGAAAGTTACTGCTGCTCAAACTGCTGGATCACGGAAAAGAACAACTAAAGGTGAATTTCCTCGTTTGGAAGAAAGCCTGGTCATTTCGCTTAGACAGTGTAGAGGACCATCAATGGTACCAGCAGTTAACATCAGCGGTGTGAGTTTTGCTGACTTTGTTCAAGTGGAATACAAAAGTTGCTGTCTCAGGATCACTAACCGATGGCGAAATTTTATCTGCGACAGATACGAATGAAAAGAACAACGATGAAGATGAAGACGATACATCAGAACCTTTCGCAGAGATGTCAGTTTGCTACGTACACCCATTCGATAACTTACAAAGCTTTTGCCTACAAAACGAAACTAATGAAACAGCAAATCAGGCACTTTTTCTCCTTAAAAAAATTATTGAAAAGTCTGAGCTGCAGCAGTGTGCTTCGAAGCAAGCCCGTATAAATGAGTTCCTTTCAAAGATTAATTGATTCACATTATGAATATGTAAAACATAAGCAGTTAAATAAAAGCATTTGCTAACTCGAACTTTCATTTATTTTCTCTCAAAACTTTCGAACCATTAAATGTTTCAAACACTCGATAAATCGTAATATTTTAAGAGTCCCTCGAATTTCGAATTAACGAGAGTCGACGGTACATTATTTTCTCGGTAGATGGCTGTATTGATCGATATCTTGCCAAGTATCAATGAAACAATTCAAAGTTTATGTTCGTTGTCAAGGTGCCATTTCACACTAAAAAAATTCAATTCCTGTTTTTTGTTTCCTCCATTCAGTTGCGAGTTACAGTGTGTTAACAATGGAAGTCAAAGAAGAAAATAATTTGCTGTGTATATTTTACAGTTTTTCTTTGATAAAGGCGAAAGCGCGAAAATGCAAGCCAGGCCGCTGAAATTCTGATCGTGTTTATGGTGCCGATGCTGTAAGAACTAATCGCGTGCAATTTTGATTTCGTCGATTCCATTCAAGCATTTTTGATGTTAAAGAAAATGTCGATAATCTCGTGAAAAACACAGAAATAATCGAAGTTGAGCGGCATGTTACTAGCCGTAGCATCGCTCAGGAGCTAAAGATTGACCATACAACAGTTTTAAGCCATTTGCGTAAAGCTGGATTCAAAAAGATAGATTTGATGTTTAGATGTCACACCAATTAACATCAAAAAATATGATGGATCGAAATTCCATCTGCGAAGCCTTGACAGCACGGAATGAAATCGACCCATATCTTAAACGGATGGAGACTGGGGATGAGAAACGGGTCTCATGCGACAATTTTGTGTGAAAGTGATCGTGATCGAAGCGTCATGAAGCAACTAAAACGGTGGCCAAATCAGGTTAAAGGGGCAAGAAGGTTCGAATGTCTTTTTGGTGGTACTTGAAGAGAATTATTTATTATTATTGCTTTCGTATGGCTGAACACAAAATTCCGATCTGTACTGTCAACAATTGGACCCTTTGAAGCTGGCGATTGACCAGAAATTGGCCAACAGAAGAGGTGTTGTGCTCCATCAGGACAACGCAATCCACGTCTGTTGTAACTCGCCAAAAACTCCCGGAGCTTGGTTGGGAACCGTTTTAATGCATCCAGACTTAGCACCAAGCGATTACCACCTTTTTCTCGCATTGGAAGTCTTCCCGAGTGATAGGAAATTGGTATCAACAGAAGATTATGAAAATCGCTTACTAGAGTGAATATCAAATAAGGACCAAAACTTCTATGAGAAAGGCATTATGAAGCTGTCTTTAAAATGACAACAAATTATACAGCAAACGGGTGGATATCAGAGCCAAATCTGACTATCCGAAACATATCAAATAATACTTTAGAAGGCACCTTGTTTACTCATGTAGAACAAATACGTATGCTTAATTATCTAGTAGTATACACACATACAAATACAAGCATCCCATGTGCGTGTGAGCACTCACATATTTTCTCCATTAAGACGTGGCAAAGAAGTTCCCAATACATGAATATGAAAGCAAACAAAAGATGAAATATGCAGAAGAATTATAAATTTTTGCAAAAACTGCCTAAAGCCTGTCAAGACAGAAGCCAATAAGCACACACACACATAAAACAATCCACACACATTGACTTAGCTGGCACGCGCTCTTTCACTTCTCTTTGCTGCGTATTACTCCATGTTTCCTTTATATTACCCCTCATAGTTTGCTTTCTGCTTGCCTTTGGCAATTTACTGGAATGAGAATTCATTCGAGCATCACAACTCCAATAAACTATTTAAGAAAGCAATTTTTTAGTTAATTAAACGACAAAGACATGAAAGGACGACAGACAACTCGCTTGAAAAAAACACCAACAGGCATATTCGCATATGCAGATAAAAACAGTTATGGTATATTTTCTTGCATGCTGTTGTAGGTTTTGTGTTGTCGCTGATTTTCCCCTTTGCGTGTGTATTTTTATATGATTATCCTTTGTTTTTCTTACACAAGTACATATTTTTGTAATAAAGAAAAAAATTTGTTTTTCAGATACCAGTTACATGTGTACATTCGTAGATACGTAGATATGTATGTATGCAAGGGTATCGAAAGACATTTGCATGCAAAAGTGATACCAAACGCTAAGTGCTAAAATAGGTTTGGGAAAAATATGGCACAAATACCTTTACGATATATTAGATTGCAAGGCTTCAGAGCTTAGCATGCGGCCTCGTCAGTAATAGGACCTTCCTTGCTATGCGACGACACGCCATCAAGGAAAGGTTTAGGAGTGAAGAGCTAAGGATAAGGGAGGTTTGCTGGAACCACTCTATGGGGCTACGCAATACGAAATCCTCTTGTATTCTTCTAACTAAACCTGGGTTTAGCGGGGTGAGTTTTGTCAAAAAAAAACTTTATACTGTATTATACAGATAATATAATAATTTGTTTATTGGCTTTGAATGATACATTCTGATAGACTCCAAGGTGAAGTTTCCGAAATATATTAGACTGAGCTAAAATAGAAACGACATGAGCTTTGTTCTGATAACTTCGAGTTTATTTATTCAAAAGAGTCTCCTCTGGAATCCATACAGTGTTTTAGGTGGTCTAAAAGCTTTTCGAAAGAGTGTTTCAGGTCATTGACCGGAATCCGGAATGTCCTTCAGCATGACGGCAGAAGCATTTTAGATGACCTCTACGGACATAACCTTTTATGGCCAAATGCATTTTTCCGAATAGATAGAAGTCACAGGGAGCCATATCAGGCGAATACGGTAAGTGATTTATGGTTAAAATGCGCTTTCTAGTCAAAAAGTCAGTCACAAGAGTGGATCGTTGAGATGGTGCATTATCATGCACCGATTTGCCTATCCTGTTTTGAGATGACGACACTGCAGAGCATTTTCTCTGTAGCTGTCTGGCGTGATCCAGAATCAGACTTAGGATATTGGGTTGCAATATACTGAGTATGGATAAAGTTCATACCCTTCCTCTTCCGGATCTCTTAAAGTTCATCAATGAATCCAAGTGATTTGTG
Organism: Anastrepha fraterculus; assembly: GCA_037575425.1. Classification (NCBI taxonomy): domain Eukaryota; kingdom Metazoa; phylum Arthropoda; class Insecta; order Diptera; family Tephritidae; genus Anastrepha; species Anastrepha fraterculus. The sequence goes on from JAYXIM010003088.1 coordinate 25,284, forward strand.
GAAGTGTGACCTTAAATAATTTTTCCGTCTTACCACCTATATTCTATCTTTCCTTTCTCTCCTGACTCAGTGCTTGGACTTGTCAAACCCCCCACAAATCTAATATAATCTAATCTAATCTAATAGCGACGTACTCTAAGCACGATCTAACAAAGCAGAAATCATTGTAAATAGACAAATTAGCGGCTTGCAACGAAACCATGATGGTGGATGGATATTAACAACTTATGGATGGATAATACAACTTCCAGTCATCAACAAATATAACAGAGGACAACGATTTATTAAACATTATTGTGAGAGGTTCAGGAAACACTTAAGTACCAGTGACGATTTGATCTCGCAGGACGATAGGGCCGTCAGACTGTTAATGAAAATGGCAATTCGCTCTTTCCGGACATTCCTGTCTAAGTTTATCTCTGCACATAGACAGATGCCATGTATCTCCGCTTGGAAGATGCTTGAAAAATGACCCATCGGCACAGACCGTTTGGTTCTGGGGCCGTAAATTTCAGCGCCTATGCCTTCTGGGGTTTTCGAGCCATCTGTGTACCAGTAAAATGTTGCTCAGAAAAGAAAAAAGAAAGCAAAAAGTGTTTTTTTTTTTTAATTTTTTCATAAAAATGCCTTGAATATTTGACTTGAATTTTTAATTATTTCACTTAAGTTTTTGTGCAATTTTCTACCACAAAATCGCAAAATTACATAAAATAAAAGGCAGCAGGTTGAGGAGTTTGGGTGGCTTTTACACCACCTTTTTACTGACCTCATTGGTTTTTGCCACGTTCACGTTATACAGCACCAACGTGGCCATAAAATAAAACTTCAGTGTAAATGGTAGTGTCTACCCAACATTCGGCACACTCGCCGCTGCAGCACCTTTGGTACATCAACGCAAATGGACAGGCGCCATGCCTTACGGCGCATAGAGCTTTTAGTACCAACTACGATATTTCGGAACCTTTTTTCGTGCATTTGTGTTTTTTTGCGTTTTGCTTTTAGAGAAGTAGCATAAATAAAAATGCAAATCCTCCGCATGAAATCCCCTGTAATTAACATACATTAGCAGAGAGAAAAGTAGTATGATGAAGAGTTTGAAAAAAAGGGGAGGAGAATGCACAAATGCAGAAAAAAACTGCTTCTTCCATAAGTCACAAACACATATGCGCTTGAGGTAGACAAGGGCTTGTAGAATACATACACATACACTTCCCCATACACGCTTACATACATATATGCTTATGCTACACATACAAACATGCATACATACCCAGTTGGCATTCGTGAAAGAGCTTCTCCAACAAACACCTTCTGATATACCTTCTACCATGCAGATGTAGTGATGCAGCAGCTAGGGTCCAACTATGGCTTTCTGCAGCGGGGCTGAAGTTGGCCGTACAAAAAACAGAAGCGGTCCTCGTAATTGCGCGAAGAAAAAAAGAGTGCATGGAATTCCGAAAAGGTCGCCATGAAATACTGTCGCAAGAGGCAATAAAGTATTTTGGCGTAATGATTGATGCACGGCTCTGCTTTAATCAACATTTAGCAACTGTGGGTTCCACAGCAGCGGCAGTCAACGGTGCTCTTACAAAAATTCTCCCAAACATAGGCAGACCGCAAGACACCAGAAGGCACCTCCTGGCAAGTGAGGATGGAGCTATGCCATCGAATGTTAGACCAGTAGCTCAAGTGCACCGGCGAAATGCACTAAGAGTCGCGTGCGCATACAGGACCGTGTGCGGTTTGCGTCATGGCTGGACAGCTCCCAATATGTAGATATACTTGTGCAGGATATGGGACAACTTTATGACAGACAAGGAGTAAAGCCGAGAACTGAAGCGAAACCTGCAGAACGTCTGCATTCGTTAGAAAAATGGCAAATCAGATGGGACTCGTCTGTTAACGGACGTTGGACCTATAGACTTTTCCCCAAAATTAGCCAATCGGTGACCAGAAGGCACAGTATCATAGATTACTATTTAACCCAAATATTGAGCGGCTACGGATGTTTCTTGGAGTACCTCCATCGTTTTGACATGGTGGACACTTTGTTCTGTCCAAGCTGCAACAATGCAATAGGAAGCGCGGAGCACGTGTTCTTCTACTGCGATCGTTTCAACGAAGAACGCCGAACGTTTGAGTTAATCTTGGGCGAACAGCTGAGCTTAATTAATAACATGTGCACATCACATGACTGTTGGAACGCAGTTAAAAGTTTTGCAAAGAGGATAATGCTGCACCTGCAACGCGTGGAGTGGCAGCGCAAAATGCAGGGAAAAACAAATCAGCCCTCGATAGGAGATGGACTGTCTACGAACTGACGACAAATAACAGACGGTCGAGTCAAGTGCTCATGACGGCATAAGACGGTATAATATTACCGCAACATCTTCTTTGCTGCAGATGCCAAAGAAACCTCGATAGCGAATAACATACATACTCCCATGTGAGAGGAACCTGAGAGGATGCCACACATACCACAAAAAAAAAGAAGGAATATACCTTCTCACGTAAGACCTGTTGCCCTTTATCGCCTTGCTAACCAAGCTTACTGAGAAGCTTAAAACCTATCTCAGATATATCCCTGTTTAAACTGTAAAAGTTGCTACAGTTTACATTGGTTTTCATATTGTTGGCGTTTTTTAAATAAGAATAAAATGCTTAAATAATCTTTGATATTGAATTAAAAACCTCTACATTTTATTTTCTCAAAAAAATTTAGGGAAACCTGTATGGGAGCGCTAAACGAAAGTTATCTATAAGCACTTACTGGGCTATGTAATATAAAAAATTGGGAGGATGTAAGGCCTGCAGTCTTAAAAAGGAAGTCTAGAAGTAATTCTAGAAGAGTTTTCAAGTCCGACCATTTCTACCTGGGTACACCTAAATATACTTAAACGTCTTCTTAACAAAGCGCGCCAGTCGTTTCTTTTTCGTGCTAGCCGGTGCCAGTTGGACACACGAAGTGTAGTCAAGTCTTTACCCACCTGATCTTTCCAACACAGAGGAGGTCTTACTATTCCTCTGCCACCACTACCTGGTACCGTATCAAATGTGACTCGACCCAGCTAACGAAGCCGCTGCATCTTTATTCACTGCGCTATTTCTATGCCATCGTAAAGCTCATACAGCTCATTGTTTGTCGCTAGCATGCAAGGATAAACAAATTTTCCGCAGAATCTTTCTCTCAAACACTCCAAGGGTCACCTCATCGCATACTGTCGTTGTCTAAGTTTCGGCGTCGTCCTAACGTAGGGCATTAAGAACCTTATAAAGTGTTAGTTTTGTTCGTCAAGAGAGGACTTTACTACTCAAATGCCTACATAGTCTAAAGTAGCACTTGTTGGCAAGAGAGATTCTATGCCGGATTTCAAGGCTGATATTGTTATTGTTGTTAATGCTGCTAAATAAATGCTCCTCAATAAACGAAGTCTCTTACCGCCTCGAAATCTTAACTGTCAACAGTGACGTGGGTGCATATACGCGCGTGCGCCAACTGTTTGTTTGATGACAGGAGGTACTTCGTTTTGTCCTCGTTCACCACCAGACCTATTCGCTTTGCCTCTTTATCCAGTTTAAGGATGATGTCAATATCATCGGAATACGCCAACAATTGAACGCTCTTATAAAAAATTATATCTGAGCGATTAAGTTCTGCGGCTCGCACGATCCTCTCCAACATCAGGTTTAAAGAAGTCACACAACAGCGAGTTATACTGCCAGAAACTCGGTTTGATATCAAACGGCGCGGAGAGGTGCCTTCCAATTCTGATGGCGATGCTGGTATTGAGCAACCTCGTTTTGCATAGCTGTATTAGTTTTGCGGGGATATCCTATGTCGCGTATGGATAACTCAATTTCGTGCTGACGAATACAGCTTTAAAATCGGCAAAAAAATTCAAGACTTGGCGTACTGGGAATATCTAGTGGATTGTAGATTTTCCAAGTGGACTACCGTATATGAAAAAGGTGGGAGGGTGGAAGGCCTACGGTCCGCCAAAAGAAAGCCTAGAAGTATTTCTAGATCCTGTCATTTCCATCGAGTCCTCTCATTTCCAACTGGGTACACCTATACATACCTATGCACTCTTATATAATTAGTGCTTGCCTGCCTGGCATTTGTCTGTGTCGGACAGGTGAAGAAGATTTCATTTAGCAGCCATTTCATACCGCAAACGAGTTGTACGCTTACTTGACTGCAGCACGGCTGGGCAACGGTAAGGTGAGGAACGAGAGCTACAAGAATTGCAGGGCAAAAGTTGAAAGAGATTTTTGCTATTTTGCATATTCTGACAGCCGCTCCAGTTGGCCATTTTTTTCTGTTAATTTTCGGACAGTGACAGTTTCGAAGTGAATGAGTGCAAGACGCTGTACTCCATTGGGGAGTTCGTAGAGTAAGTGGTGGCAGTAGTTTGCACTTATAACGCAGAGGGGGTGAGGCGAGGTGAAATTATAGCTTTTTTGTAGTTTTCGTTATTTCTTCTTCTTATTTGCCTCCCTGTTTGTATTCCATTTTAAGTACACTTCATGCATATGTAATTTATGTAGTCATAGTTGGTTGTGTAAATGTGTATGTGTGTGTGTGTGTGTAACAATATGATAAGCGCACACATAAACAGCACTGTTGTCGTGTTTTAATGAGTGTGACCATTCATTTGTGTTTGCCATAGAAGGATTTTGTTTTTAATTTCTTTCTAGCTTTTCCTAGCATTGCCCCATTTTTGTTTACTTTAATTTTTATGTAGCACCAAGACAAAATAAAGCAAAGAATATGTGGAAAATAAATTTGTTAAATATAAGTTCGGCAGCTAGGCCTCCTATGCTTGCTGGATTACTCTTGTTTTGTGAAGTTTTAATTTAGTTTTCCATAGGTAGCGTAAAATAGTATAAAGAATTAAAATGGAAGACCACATTTTTATAATTTTCGTAATGTGTTAATGTAAGAGTGTAAGTGGAGTGGCAATTTTCATTAGAATAGTCAGGTACTCAAACCTTTTTTTGCATAAATAGAGACAAAAATTAGAACACTGCCTTTCAGTGTTTATATAAGAATAGAGTGGGATTATTATTATTATTAATTACTAGACATCGGTTGATTTTTTATGAGCTGGAGGAGTTGAAATGATAATGCCAAACAGAAATATTTTCAGAATGATTTTTTTATTATCATCTGGCATTTATTTTTTATCCGACATATGTCTCGCAGTGGCTACGAGTTGCATTGTCTATTCGATCAGTCCAATTTTCGACTACTTTTTCCAATACATCTGGCCATATGGCGTCAGTGGTGGTATAAATATTAATTTCCAGTGCTTCCTATGGCTTCTTGCTCAGCACCTCGCGCTACAGCAGCAATATTCTCTTCGGTACGCACATCGAGAGGAGTAAAATTAGTTCGAAAAGGTTCAACAACTGCACGAATTGCTTCCGATTATGTTCGCAGTAAAATGAGAATGAAGTTCATAGAGCACTTCGGGAACTGATTTTTTTCTCAAAGCAAATTTCTACAAAGCTTTGTTCTCGCACCAAATGATTCATGCAGACTTGCCAAACTTTCTTCTTCTTCTTGGTTGGCGCCATAACCACTTACGCGAGTTTGGTCGAATTTAACAAAGCGCGCCAGTCATTTCTTTCTCGGCGCCAGTTGGAGACACTAAGTAAAGCAGGGTCCCTCTCTATCACGAAGGACGCCTTCCTCTTTCTGTGTTACCACCAGCTGGTACCGCATCGAATAGTATCAGAGCCGGAGCGTTTATTTCCATTCGGACGACATGAACGAGCCAGCGTAGCCGTTGGATCTTTATTCGCTGCGCTATGTCTCTCATACAGCTCATCGTTACATCGCCTTCGATACTCTTCAAGGATAGCGAGCAAAGGTTAAAAAATCCGGTAGAATCATTCTCTCAAACACTCCAAAACACATCTCTTTGGATGTTGTCATCATGCAAGCTTCTGCGCCATAAGTTAGGATAGACCTATGAGTGCCTTGTAGAGTGTTAGTTTTGTTCGTCGAGAGCGATTCTAAGCCGAATTTCAAGGCTGACATTGTTATCGGTGTTAACTTGCCAAACTTGACTCAACAGAAATATGAACACAGTTTGCCGTTTCTGGCTATCAAACCACAGTTTTCGATATCGATAGTTCTCATACAGCTAAACAATATCCGATACATAAAACATTAAATTCTTTATAATGTTTTTAATACGAAAAAAAAATTATGAAAACAAATTAATATTATAACCAGGTTTTATTTGCCTCACCCTGTGCATGCGCAGTGTAGCCTTGTGTTTTTTGTTAGTTGTTACGAGGAGGAATCATCGAAAGCATGACCCCGCCAGTATGGGACTTTATCGTCGAAGTACCGATCCACCCGGTACTACCGTTAAGTATTTCGTCGGGTGTCGTGTGTTTCAGGCTCTAGGCTCAACGTCCGTTACTGTTCTGATGCAATAGGCTGGAAGTAGCATCTGCTTGTTACTACCCATTGTTTAGGTCTTTCGATGAGAGGGCTACCCCTTTCGTATGAGTACTCTCCCACCCGCCATGCACCTATCCATCAAAAAGATTAAAGGTGATTTTCTACGGCTTATATAGCCAGTTTATCTACACTTTCGGGTTTGTTGGCTTACACGCTTTCTTGCCGTTTGTGTCTTCACTTTGCCTGCTTGCTGTACCAAAGTTGCAGCATTATTACGGCAGTCGCATGCTGGACGCCGTTCCATGCTCTTCAGCATCAGTGGCACTAAAACCTCGGGCGCTACGATACAGCCGAGCTTATCCCCTAGAATTTTTGTTAGTCTTCTCGACGACATACGAAAAGCACATGTTCCGCATCTTCGTCGGTTCCTGGCTCGCAATGCTAGCAGCAAGGAGTCTCGTCATGCCCGAAGCGATGAATGTATGGTTTAAAACCTCCATGACTACTAAGGATTTGAGTAAGGTAGTACGAGTAATCAACCTAACGTGGTATAGATGAGGCGGTGGGTCCATCTGCTTTTTATTGAACTATCCCATCGCGTCTGTTACTGGTCTACGCTACGCATTCTTACTATTTTTAAGTGTTCATTGATGCCAAATTTGCGTGAGCAATGGAGTAATCCAGAGTGCATTCAAAGAGGTGTGATGGGTATTTTTTTATCGCTGGATCCTAGAATGAAATAGGTTCTCGAGTCGAGATGGTAATAAGAATCATTACGCTATGGGTGGAATGACAACTGGGTCCCAAACGGAAATGTTTGTCATTCTGAAAGTAGCAGATTGGATAGCTGAGAGGAGATGAAGTGGGCAATATAGTGGAGTCTTTGGTGACAGTCAGGCTGCACTAAAGGCGCGGGAGAACGCAAAGCAAGCCTTAAAGATTGTTCAGGAATGTATACAGAAGCTTAATTCTGTTGCAAGACAGAATAAGCTTGGACTTATATAGGTTCCAGGACACTGCGGTGTTCAGTGGAATGAAATTGCTGATGAATCGGCCATCTGTGGATCAACGGTTCCCCCACATGGTCCAGAGCCAATAATCGGAATCAGTTCTACAGGAATCATGAAGTGGATCAGCGATTATGTATGCAATTTAGACGAAAATTGATTGTCCAGTCTAGAACGCGGCAGAACTGCAAAGTGTTTTGTGCTAAGCCCGAACAGAAAAGTGTCGAACTTTCTTCTAAAACTTGGTAGAAATGATGTTCGGTTGATGATCGGTATTATTAAAAGACAACATCCATGGGACCATCATACGAGGGGAGTCTTTTATATTTCGCGATTAGAGAACAAAAACAAATTTTAATCATCGAAAATCACTTTATTGTTTTTCAAAATATTCTCCATGAAGATCTATACACTTTTGCATGCGTTTGAACCAATTATCGAAGCACCTTTGTCACTCTGAATGAGGTACCTCCAAAACATGCTTTCTGAATGCCGCAACCGCTTCTTCAGGTGTCGAAAAACGTTGACCTCTCAGTTTGTTTTTTACGTACGGGAATAAAAAGAAGTCATTGGGTGCCAAGTCAGGACTATACGGCGGATGACCCATTAATTCGAAGTTTTGGGTGCTCAAAAATGCAGTTGTTTGAGCCGATGTGTGAAAGCTCGCATTGTCCTAGTGAAGAGTGATCCGTCTTTGGCGATTGGTTTCCCTAATTTCTTGGAAGACAACTGGCAAACAAATGGTTGTGTACCACTCAGAACTTACTGTTCTGCGTTGTTCTAGTAGTATGGTTGCGCCACCCTTGGGGGAACCTGTTATCCCTATAGGGCGCGTCCCCAGGTGGTGGATAGGGGAACGCCTCCCAGATATGGAAGGCAGGAGAATCGGTCTCCCGCGAACCACACAGGTCGAAGACGTAAACTTCGTTAAAAAAACTCCCTCAACCCAAGGTGTAACGCGACCCGTGCCTATTGGGTGGGTTTGGCAGCCGGGGGATAAAATTAGGCTGTCTCCTAACGGAGCCCTCCTGATATCAGGCCGCCTCAGGTTGTAACGGTGGCCTTACCATGGTATGGGGCGCTGCCATGGCGGCCGTTTATTTCCCCTCCATCCTCATTGGCCACCGCACATGGCGACATGGGCAGCTCTTTGGAACGGCAGGTGACCGTAAGAAACAGAGAAATGAACAAACAACAAAAAAACAAAAAATCGGATAACGCTACCAAACGGACAGACAAACAGACGGACAAACGGACTGATACAAAGACAAAACGAACCGACAGTCGGACAGACAAGCGGACGGACCCAATGACAAAACGGACAGACAAACGAACGGACACAATCGAGCTGAGGAAGTTGGGAACTCCCTCAGAGGACGAGCTCTTGGCTTCTAGTCAAGAGACAGTTGATGACAAAGCTGTGGGACACAGCACGCCATCAACTATAAATCAACCGATCACATCCGCTGATGCCAAGGGGCAAAAGCGTCAATACCCAAAAAAGGCCCGTCTAGGTATAAGCTTTACCAGCGGTCTCTAGCTATTCTCGGCAGAATAAGCAAAAATGAGGCCGAAGGTAAAACTCATCCCAAAGATGCGGCCGATAAGGCAAGGTGCCAAAAGGTGGTCGATGAGTACCTGGCGTTCCAGGCCACCCAGAAGGCAGAAGCCGCAAAACGCAATCGTTCGCAGGACGAGGGCTGTAAAACTGCGAAAAAGCACAAGACGTCTCACACTGCTCTGACGCCCAAACCAGCCAAACGCGCGTTTAACGAGGTGGCACGGGATCACCTGCAAACGGCGTTGGTGGACGAGTTAACGAACCGCGGTAAACCTGCGTTAGAAAGGTGGTCCGAAATCGAGGCACGGCTGTCTCGCATTGTCGTTGATCACGTCATGGCAAGCCCGGAGGGTCAAGTGCCAGGTTATGATTCAATGGAGGTGGTCCGTGGATACAGGGTGATCAAATGCGACGATCAGTTCTCTGTTGATTTCCTTCAAAACGCTATTAGCAAAATCCAGAGCGAATGGGAAGGTTTGAGGCTCAAACTAATCCCAGCCAGTGAGATCCCAAGACGACCAAGGGCCCGTATCTGGATACCGAACATGGAGTTCGAAGCTAAGCAGTTAATACCATACCTGCAAGCACACAACCGCACTGTTCCAATGGATGACTGGAGTATCATCAAAGCGGAGGCTCCGCAAATGAACAGTGTGTCCTTCCTTCTCCAAATCTCGGAGGAGAGCATTGAGCCACTGGGAAAAGTGGACAACAAACTTCGGTTTGGCGTGAGGAAAGCGCATCTGAAGTTATTCCGTTCTGCAAATCCGGAGGATGAGCAGGACGAGGTTGACGACGCTAATGAGTTGCTCATGGGCATGCAACTGGAAGAAGCCGGGTCCACCCAAAACGATGGCGCTAATGAGCAGCATACGGGCATGCAGCTTGACGCCCCTAAAAACGACCAGTAAGTATGGGTCTCAAGGTTGTCCAGATCAATCTGCAGCACTCCAGGACTGCAACGGACAACCTAGCCGTGCTCCTATCGGAGGAGGACGTAGACATCGCACTGATACAGGAACCCAGAGTGCGGAGTACTGAGGTAAGCGGATTATCTCTCAAAAACTACAACTTGTACTATAAGCGGACCCAGGGTAACCCCAGGGCATGTATTGTAGCAAAAAAACATCTAAATATATTTTTAATCCCATCCTACAGCTCATCGGATGTGACGGTCATCGAAATGGAGGCTACTGACGGCGTCAGGATCAAAATTGCCTCCATCTACATGGCACACGACCAACCAGCACCACCTGACGAGGCTCGTAGGCTTGTGCTTGACTGCAAAAACAGTATCCTGCTACTAGGATGTGACGCCAATGCGAGGCATACCCTATGGGGGAGTACCGAAACGAATGATCGAGGTGAGTCCCTATATGAATTTATCATCAATACTAACCTAACAGTATGTAACAGGGGTAATACCCCGACTTTCACCTTTCCAAGCACGGAAAGCTTTAGAGGATGGGCGGAAGTAATAGATGTGACACTACTGTCTGAAAATACTTCAGTGAGGGTAGAAAATTGGAGAGTCTCAAGCAAAAAGTCCTTTTCGGACCACAGCTGGATCCTCTACCACCTGGATCTTGAGGTAGATCCACCCTTACCATATCGAAACCCACTTAGAACAAATTGGAAACGGTTCAAAAATGTAGTAGGGAATAGGATAGGAAGGATTCCGATCCATCAAATCACTCTCGCAGAAAACATTGAGAGTAGGGTCACAACATTGGAAAAGACATTCAGTAGGGCCTACAAAACGTCATGTCCAATTCAATATAGCAAAAAATCCTATCCTCCTTGGTGGAGCAATGAGCTCTCAAAATTAAGGGAAGAAGCCAGATCAAATTTCAATCTCAGCTACTCAACAGGTAATTGGCAGTTGTATAGAGAAAGTCGGAGACAATACAAGAAGGCAATCAGGGCCGCCAAGAAAGAGAGCTGGAGAGATTTCTGTTCTTCTATCGAATCTACCAGAGATTCTGCGAGACTTAGCCGTATTCTGTCCAAGGATCATTCAATGGCTTCTTGGGTCAAGAGGCCGGATGGCACTTGGACTTCTACGGCGGAAGAGTCTCTAGAACTTCTTTTAGATACACATTTTCCGGGATGTAGCACCCATGACAGTGATGCTGGGAGAATCCGGCGGAGCCGATATGACCCACAGCATCTTGTCGATGTAATAGTTACGAAAGAGAAGGTTGCATGGGCAATCAAATCATTCTCACCTTTCAAATCTCCAGGCCCTGATGGGATCTTTCCTAAGATGTTACAGGAAACTCTTGATAGTATTCTACCATGGCTAATGGAAATTTTCAAAGCGTGTCTAAATCTAGGTTATATTCCATACAGCTGGAAGCTTGTTAGGGTCGTCTTCATACCAAAGGCAGGCAGAAGAGGACATGAATCAGCGAAGGACTTTAGGCCGATCAGCCTGTCGTCCTTCCTTGTTAAAACTTTGGAACGGCTTTTAGATATGCACATTAGAAGCTCGCTGGAGAGCTTTAGTATATCAACTGCACAACATGCTTACCTCAAAGGCAAATCGACGGAGACAGCGCTTCACGAGGTAATCCGAACAATAGAGGGGTCTCTAGTAAACAAACAGTATACGATGGCAGCTTTTCTTGACATAGAGGGCGCATTTAATAACGTTAGCACGAATGCTATCCAAAGGGCGTTAATAGACTTAGGGGTGGAAAATTGTATCACCAATTGGATCATCTCTATGCTAGAAACCAGGATCATTAGAGCTAATATGGGTAACATCAACATAACTAAGAGAGTCCACAGGGGTACTCCACAGGGGGAGTACTATCTCCACTTCTTTGGTTATGTGTGATTAGCAAAATCCTAATAAAACTTAATAGAGGAGGGGTAAAAGCGGTGGCGTACGCTGATGATGTGGTGCTAATGGCGTCAGGACTGTGTCCTAATACGATCAGTGGGATCATTCAAAGGGCGTTAGGCGAGCTTAATTCTTGGGCGACAGGTTGTGGCTTAAGTTTAAACCCGCGTAAAACAGAACTCATGCTCTTTACCACCAGATACAAGGTACCAAGCTTTACCCTACCAAATATTAATGGACAAACCCTCTCACTTTCACCCAGTGCAAAGTACTTAGGGGTAATTTTGGACTCCAAACTTAGCTGGAAATTAAACGTCGAAGAACGGGTAAGGAAAGCTGAAATTGCTCTATATGCCTGTAAACGTATGCTTGGAAGAAGATGGGGTCTTCAACCTAAGCATACATTATGGTTGTACAAGGCGGTTATACGACCAATTTTATCGTATGGTTCGGTAGTTTGGTGGAAAGCTCTAGGGAGAGATTACAACATCAAATTACTCGGCAGAATACAAAGATCAGCCTGTGCAATAACGGTCGGCGCAATCAGATCATGTCCTAGGGAGGCTCTGAACGCACTGACACACGTTATTCCAATAGACCTACATATTAAGAAGACGGCAACCATGAGTGCATTTAGGTTAAACGAAGCGGGCCGCTGGAAAGAAAACACTTATGGTCATGCCAGTCTACTATTGCGGCAAACTCAGTTAACCTCGGTGAGGACTGACTACATCGTCCCGACGGTAACATTCAATAGGAATTTTGCCATTCTCTTTCCATCTAAGGAAGAGTGGAATAAGGGATTCTCATTAAACAACTTCGACACTACAGTCTATACAGATGGTTCTAAAATGGATTGTGGTGTTGGAGCTGGTATATATTCTCATAGACTTAAAATTGAAAAATCTGTGGGCCTCCCCAATACCTGCAGTGTCTTCCAGGCGGAAGTACTGGCAATTGGGGAAGCTTGTAGGCTACTAATCACAGACTTCTCTTTTAAGAGCAATATCGCTATTCTCTCGGATAGCCAAGCTGCAATCCAGGCACTGGATTCAGCGACTACAACCTCAATGGTGGTGGAACAAAGTAGGTCTAGCCTTTCCCCCTTGAGCGAAAAACATAATGTTACCTTAATATGGGTCCCAGGACATCGGAATATTGAAGGTAACGAAAAAGCAGATGAACTGGCAAGAGGGGGATCTGCCATGAATAACGCTCTTGCAGAACCGGTATTCACACCATTAGGTGCAGTCAAGAGTACAATTTCCCTAAAATACCTCCGAATGGCGGAGTGTAGATGGAGGGGCCAGACGAAATGCAAAATCAGCAGAACGTTATGGCCCACCTACAACCTTAAACAATCATCAATATTGTTAAACATGAAACGACGGGATGCCTGGAGACTAACGGCAGTCATAACTGGCTTTTGGCCTGTCGGAGAACAGGCAGCCAAAATGGGCATCCCTCACAACACATACTGTCACAGTTGCAAACAACCGGAGAAAAAGGAAACAATCTTCCATTTCCTCTGTGAATGCCCTGCCCTATGGAAGGACAGAATGTTAACCCTGGGCAAACCGCTGTTCGAGGAGCTCGAACAACTGTCTGGCTTAGATGTCAACAACCTAATAAGGTTCCTGAACCGCACAGACTGGGTATAGTCATGCCGTAAATAACAAGTTGGAAACGAGGATGTGGCAACAAAATGGTGCGGAAGCGCTAGTTGGATTCAGGATGAATCACCACTCTAACCAACCAACCCAACCATGGTTGCGCCATGTCCAGTTTTTCCGAAAAAACAGGCGACCATTTGCTTGGAAGTGCTTCGTGCGCGAACAACTTTTGTTGGATTTGGCTCATCTTGAAACACCCATACAGTCGACTGCTGTTTACTTTCGGGCTCATACGCGTAAATCCATGATTCATCTGAGTACGTAAAAGCCAAAAAATGTCAAACTTTGCGACACAAACTTTGCACCATATTGCAACACCAGGGTTGCCAAATCCCGAAATATAAAAGGCACCCCTCGTATGACCACTATTGCATTCATTGACGACCCAATTTGCCTGTCTTGATTAGAGGAGGCAGATGGCACTGAGCATTATCTTTGTGAGTGTCCTGCATTTGCTAGAGCAAGACTGTGTCACTGTGACTGTCCGTTGTCAAGAGAATGAGTAATAGCCGTTCTCTCAAACTGGAGGATGTTTTCAACGTTGCCAAAGAATCTGGAAAATTCTCACAGGATTAATTACCTATATTCTATCCTATTTTTTTCCTATCCTGTTACTTATCTATTTTCCCGCTTGACTATCTACGTTTTCACTTTTCAGAGCTTTAAATACAATCGGTATTTTAGTCTGAGTGTTTTAGAACTTACCAAATCTATCGATGCTTCTTGGTTCGACCTTTTAAATTTCAATTTCAAGTATTCATGTTGGGATCACATAGGTTTTTGTTGTGCCTTATGTCTTTAGCTATACGCATCTTCTGGGCTACCAGGCGAGTGGACATAGGCCAGCTATGGTGAGCACCGCACCTTCCGATACCGTTCTGAAGGCAGAGCAGCCTCTAAGTGTACCCAAACGGTACTTGAAATTTATGCTTCGTGCATACGTAGCGAGTTTAAGTGCGCCATAGATTTCATCACTCCTGACAGTACTTGTCTTGCCTGCTGACTTGGTCTGCCGACATTTGTCATTATTGTGGCCAGTGCTACCATTGCAGCGGTAGCTTTGCTGCTAGCCTACTCCAAGTGGTAACGGCTAAGACGATGATCTACCTGTATGCCTAAGTACTTTACATATGGCTTAGACTCAATGATGTTGCCGCCAACTCTGAGCTGCATCTTTTCTATTCTCTTACGGCTGCTGATGAGTACGGCCTTTGTCTTATGGTCTCCTTGTGTAGCACGCTTGAATTGCGTCGAAAAAAATCGAGTTTTTTTTGCTGTTTTAATTTAATTTTATTTATTTATTATTTTTTGAGGTTTTTTGCATTCTCTTTTAAGCAGAATTTTCAGTTTATATTTTTCAACTATTTCGTATATTTAGTCCTCTTTTATATTTATCAATTTATTTCTTTTCAATTGCAGTTTCAGTTTTCGATATTTCTTCCAGCTCTTCACATGCCTTCCATTGTGTACTGGTAATTTGTATGACTCCACAAGTTTTCATTGAAATTTTCCACATGGAAAATTTTTTGATTTATACTCCATCTGAATACTCGCTGACAAGACAGTAAATCTTCTTTGTTGCACACACACACACACACACACACATGCACATATCTACCGACATACGCAAACGCACAAAATATTCGGTTAGGCAGACAAATTGCGGACAGTGGACATGTCAAGGCGACTCGTCGAAGAACCAAAGCAAAAATTGAAAAATAATGCTAAAAGTGGCTTGTAGTGGTCAAAAGAATATTTTAGTTAGAAACGGAAAAATAAAATAAAATAAAATAAAATAGCCAAAGCAATATTTTAGCTACAAAAAAAAAAAATATATATATATAAAAATAAAAAAAAATTTATAAATAAAAATGTTTCAGAAAAATGCGGAAAATTGGCATATTTCCATTTCGAGAGATTGCAAAACTCATTTGTTCCTGGTGCAGCAAATTGTATGTCATATTTTTATTTAAATTAGATTACTCGTAATTTTTCTTTTTCTTTAAACTATCGAACTGAAAGTGGTAGAAAATGTTTTCGAGACTTTCTAGTTTTATATACATACTTACAAACACACACATAATATTGGCTTTCCAATTATTAAGAACACATAATACAAATAAAACCGCACTTTCGTGTATGTGTATGTATGTATGCTTGTATGCATGTATGTATGTATGTATGTATGTGTGCACTGTCTAATTGAATTGTGTTAGTTGTGCTGTAGCTGCACTTGTTTGCCCCTCCTGCCGTTGGCGCTAACCACTATTTACTTTCACACTCACACCTTAACTTCCCCGAACTCTTTTCTCATTCACTTATTTCATTTGCCTCTTTTGTGCTTGACTGCACCGTTTTTTGCAAAATGTCGAGAATTTCGAAAATTCCTCTATTTTGCCTTTTTGCTGCTGCAGCGTATGTTATTTAATGAAATTTTATTATTATGAACACGCCCATAAAAGTTTATTACGTGCGGCAAGTTAACTCAAACATATATTTGTGCATACACACACACACACATACCCGTACACGCACACTATTATGAAGACAAATAACGGACAACAAATTACTAAACAAGCTATGCAAAAGTGCTGCTGTGGGTCTGAGGCGAGAAGTTGTAAAAATTGCCCTCAGCCTGCGGTTCGAAGGCCTGCAAGCGAACGCTTAGTAAATTTTTGCATATGTGGTTGTCGGCAAGCTCGGCTTGCTTGCATTCGCACACACACACACACACACACCTATGCATATGTGTTTGTATGTAATAAAACGCTCCAGTGGATTTTATTTAATATTTGTGCTGTTGTTATTTTACTTATGCACGTCTCACTCACTTTGGCTGCGGTTGACCATGAATGAAGTGCAAAAAAGTTACGAGTGCTCCTAGCGTCCGAAAACACTTTTCTTTCTCAGTTTGCTAGTTTCGGTTAGTTCTTAGATTTGCCTCGCAAATTCTTACAATTACTTTAGGATTAATGTATAAAGTTTTTTTGCGTATTGTGGGGTTTAGAGTAATATAATTGCTTTTCGAATAGTTTGCATTCATGAGGGGAAAATTGTAAACATTTTTTCTTTGAAGTTTCTTTGGGTTACCAAAAGTAAGTGAGAAATTCCGATGGGTGCTAGAAATCTTGGTTTGTCTAAATAACTGTGGACTTGTATTTTTTATTACATGCGCTTAAATTCACATTACTGAGATATGTTAGCTCACTTATTAGTCCGGCGGCATTTAGTTAGGAAATTTCTTGCGATGCTGCTGTTGGTGAGTGTCGCGTTGGAAATATTTTATTTTCAAACTTTTTTTGCTTGTTTGGTAAAAATTTTATCACAGTTTTTAAACTAACATCTGGATGAGATGGAACTAGAAACCATCCGTATCACTCAAAGTTCGAATTCCAATAAAAAATTTACTCGCTAGATGGCGCTTTTAGATTTAAAAGACATTTCAATACAGAATTTATCCCGTAAATGATAATGGAGGTGATATATTGGGCTAGAGACTTAAAATATTTAGCATAGCTTAGATTTCGAAGATGTTCTAATACAAAAAATGTACTTGATAGATGGCGCTGGAGTCAATACAATTGATTAAAGAGTTCTGATATACAGGGTTTGATTGAAAAGTAATGAGCCTTATTTTTTTTAAGTAGTTTTATTAAACATTTTGGCTTATACAACTAATATTCTTCAAAACAGGACCCTTGAGCGTCAATACACCGCTGGTAGCGTTCCTTCCACTCCAGGAAACCTTTTTTAAACTCATTCGCCGGAATCGCATTAAAATTCGGCTGCCACAGTTTTTTGGATCGCCTCGATGGAGTCGAAACGCCTCCCCTTCAGCTTTCTTTTCAGGCTTTCATTTCCTGTGATACAATTGCTTAAAGTATTATCCTGTTCGTCACTTTCCAATACTTCACTACTCTTTTCCACACGCAATTGCTTTTGTTCATTAGTCAAAACCCTTGGAACCAATTTGGCACACAATTTGCGCATTTCAAGTTCTCCGGTCACGATTTCCCGCACATTGTAATAAGTTGAATTTAACTCTTCACTGATCTCACGTAGACTAGCCCGACGGTTAATGTTCAAAAATTTACGAACCCGGTTCACATCTTCGTCTGTTTGCGTCGTCGAAGGCCTTTCAGGTCGCTGTTCGTCTTCGACGTCCTCCCGGCCTTCCTTGAACGACTTGTGCCACCGTTTTAACTGGGCACTGGACAGAGATTGGTCCCCGTAAGCCTCCTTGAGTAGCCCAATTGTTTCGGTACTCGTTTTGTTTAGCATTACGCAACATTTGATCGAGTAACGTTGCTCCAATGATCGCTGCATTTTCGCCACTGCAAAATCCTAACAGACTTTTAAAACAGCTTTCACGCGCGGAGCGATGTTGAGTGGAAGGGGAAGGTCCAACGATCATTTTCCCCCACCAGCCGATTCGGTTGATCGCTTGGCAGACGCTCGCGTGGGAAGGCTCATTACTTTTCAATCAAACCCTGTATTATGCGAAGCCAACTGAGATACCCCATATTTTAAGGCTTTTGAAAAATTTTATCACATTCTGGGGTTTATTTTCCATAATTTATATGGAGGCAAGGCCATACCACCAAGGTGGTGCAGCCTTTTTTTTGCCTAGTGCAAGATATTCACAAGAAATGTGATCTGAAAGCCGCAAAAGTGGAGGTTTATATTTTGTGGTAAATAGCACCAGTGGTAGCCCAGTGACTGTGTATAGCCAGTGACCTTTCCAAAATCGCAGCCATGACTGAGGAAACTTCGTCAATAGCAACTAGCCAAAGTAGGGGCGAAAGGACATCACCCCGCGGTGCCCCCCTGTAAAAGAATCTAGTGAATTTAGCCCCTCTTGCGACTGCATTAACTTCCCCGCAGCCAAGCATCACGACATCCAGAGACAGATAGGTCCTTCCACCTCTAGTCTATCTAACGTAGTGACAATTGACTCACCCTAATGTTATTAAAAGCACCCTCTATATCTATGAAGGCCGCCAAAGTGAATTGTTTGCCTTCCAGAGCTTTTTCTACAATCCCTACGATCTCGTGTAAAGCTGATTCCGAGGAAATCCCTTTCAGGTAAGCATGTTGCGAGTTAATTTGGATTCGATGTATTCTCGGATAAATGAGGTAAGACTTATGGGGCTAAAGTCCTTGGCCGAGGCGTGACCCCTCCTCCCTGCCTTGGGTATGAAAACAACCCTCATTTTCTTCCAGTTGGCGGGGACGTGATTAAGAGCGATACACGCCAGGTAGATTTCTTGCAGGACGGGAACCACCGAGGTACTTGTTTTCTGAAGCATCACAGGCAAGATATCGTCAGAACCAGGAGAGTTAAAAGGAGAAAAACTATTTATTGCCCATGTGTTTCTGTCAACTGACAGAATAGATTACAGGGAAACCTCAAGTAGCCCTATAAGCGACTCGTGTCTACAGTTTCACTTATTACCCCGGAAAGTGATTATTTCCCAGGACAGTCAAAGATTCTTCTGCAGATTCAGCCTACCCCCCATCCTCGCTTTTTAAAAGAGTTCTGCAGGAGTGGTCTCTCGAAAGGATCTCCTTTAGCCTGTCAGAATCCTTCACGGATTTAATCGATTCGCACTACTGCTTCCGCGAGTTGCATTTCGCATATTTAATGGCTCTTTTGTATTCATTCAATTACACGGTAATTTTTAAAGTTTTTAGTTTGGTAGCATTCCTTAAAAACTCTCCTAACTTTCTTTCTCAAGCCGGTCAGCGTCTTGCTCTACCAAGGAGGAAAGTCTTTCTTGCTACAAGATAATGGACAAACCACTTTGAAGGCCGTCTGATAGGATAGCTGAAAGTGTTCCCTCTGCTTGTCCAGTTGATGAGTCGGTGAGTAAGGCACCGCAATTTAGGATATTTTCCATGGAATACAAGATATCTTGTAAAGTCAATGTGTACAGATTTGCTCTCGTTTCGTTTATTATTCCACGTTATAATTTTCCATTTGTGAAACAACATCAAGACGCAGGCGAAGAGGGTGTAAGCGCCAAATATAATATATATATATATATTTCTCCTTATTATTTATATATCTTTTCTACATGATATCTGAGACTACAGTGGCCTGTAAAGTAAACAGTTCAAAGTTTGCGCAACTTGACAAAGGAGCGTCGGATTTTTTCATGATGCCGGCCAAAGCGGCAAACGGCTGCAGTGGCACATAAAAACAACACGCTGACTTTTCTTACTTCCATCAGATTGCTGTGATATATAATATTTTATATCAGCCTGTATTGGATTTCATTATGCAGCCATCATTTCATTTCCAACATCAAGATAATAAAATACCTGTTCGAATGAGTAACTTCCACAATTCAAAGTGTTCATTTCACAATTGGGGAACCTGTGAACCTTCTTCACTGTCTCATAAATAAATATGCATCTAATTTAAAGTTTGCTTAATTTAATACAAAAGAAAATTAAAGATTTATCAGCAGCTATGCCAGTGTGAACTTGAAATAATCCCCCTTTGCAATAAATTCATATGGAATAACAAAAGATCTGTCCACGTCCGCCCATACCTGTGTACAAGGAGAAAGCTCTACAGACAGATATGTAAGTATTGTATTGTAAAAGGCAAACATAATTCAAGAAATGAGTGGTGCACTCCCTTACCACGATGAACAGAACAGCAATCGAAACCAAAGAAACGGAAGAAGAGGAATTTAACTCGGTAATGTTTTAATTTCACGCTCAAACTAGCATTTAATATCTTGGAAATTACCACCAGCAAATAAGCACGAAATTTACTTTACCTCACATCACCAAACCAACACAACAACAAGAAGTTTTGCCCAACGTAATATCCTTGCTGAAATGCTATCCTTATCAAATTTATAAAATCATAAAACAAATCTTTTTAACATTTTGACATGATATGCCGCAGTAAACTGCGTGAAAGCATACAATTTCAAATACACAATTACAAACACAAACATGCACACATATATGGGATGAGTATGCATGTAAGTAGATGCGTGTGTAGTTTTGGTTATACAAATCACTCGGAGCGGTCGGTCGTCAGGTCCGTACACAGATCCATCAACTGACAGTCAAAAACGCTAGCCCGCCTCCCAATTTCAACCGAAAATGTCTGCTGCTAATCGGCAGCATGCGCCATTCCAAGAAAAGGCAAAAGACTAAAGACAAACGGCAAACGGCAACAGGCAACAATCAACAACAACAATAAAGGAGTAGCGCCTTCAAAGCATAAGTCAAGTCGTCAAGTTGGAAGTTGACCTTCTTTCACTCACACACACGCACACACACACACATACATCTACATTATTCGTACCACAAAAGTGTAAGCCCCATAAATTTGCCATCCACTGCCAAGTGCTTAAGTGTTAAGTTGGCAAGCCAATGGAGTTTTCGTTAGTTGAAATCGTGCCTACTTTTGAAGTCGACTTCCAGTTCGCTTGACTTGTAACAAATACCGGAAATTGTTGTCAAGATAATTATTGTTATTTGTTTTTAGAGTGCTACCGCACACACATTAGTCACAACAACAGCAATGCTCTACTTAGTACGAGTGCTTCACCAAACTAACCAAAAGGATGCACATTACGTCTACATCAATTTGCGGTTGAACCTCAGCTCACTTAAGACTCATTCGATCTGTGTTTGGCATAAATGCACATAAATTCACGGTGATATATATGCCTCTCTACGCAGATTGCTCTCGGTTGACCAATACTTTCTGAGCCAAGGCACACATACATACATGCCAATGTGTAAGTATGTAAGACCGTATTTGCTACCACCTTGGCCTCATGACGTTAATCTTCTATCTACATTCTAGCCGCTTTCGTTTTGATTGCATTGAAGCGTAAAGAAGTGAAAATATTTGTTGCATGCAACTTTTTTTTTTAAAGTACTTACGCTTCCGTTCATAGAAGTCATCGAACGGAAGTCAAAGCATTTTATTTATTTACTCAAAAGCTGATATCTCGACATCTTATAAAACTGAGCCCCCAAATATGTGCAGTGAAGGATTTAAGTCTGCATACAGCAGCATATTTTCTAATTTTCCAGAAGGTATACAATAACTGAAAAACCAGTTGATGAAGTGTTTTTCGGAATTCATATTTATTCTTAAATTCTAAAAGAATGGAATTATTTCACTTGCTTTAGAGCAAAAAAAAAATTAACAAAACAACAAAAAAGCGGTAAGACAAAAGCACTGACACGCCCTGCAGCACTTGGTCCTGCCAATGAAGATAAGATTTTCCCCTTCCTCTTCTTTCTTTTAGAAGAACAGTGTCGTAGATTCACCTTGCTAGAGTGTCTGCGTTCATACGGGTGGACATGGCCGCTTAACTAAGTCCATGTTCCTAAATAGCTCATACAACTCGCTATTCCACCGTACAGGACACACTTCAACAACCCGGAGGAAGCCAAAAATCTTACGGAGAATTTTTCTCTCGAAAGCTCCCAAACTTTCGCATCTGCTGTTGACATCGTCCATGCTTTTGCATCATACACGTATAGCAGGATGGAAATAATGAGCGTTTTGTAGAGTGTAAGTTCGATCCTTCTGTTAGTTCTGTCTTCTCCAAACTGGATAAAGAGGCAAAGCGAATGGGTCTGGTGGTGAACGAGAACAAAACGAAGTACCTCCTGTCTTCAAACAAACAGTCGGCGCACTCGCGTATCGGCATCCACATCACTGTTGACAGTTATGATTTCGAAGTGGTAAGAGACTTCGTTTATTTAGGAACCAGCATTAACACCGATAACAATGTCAGCCTTGAAATCCAACGTAGAATCTCTCTTGCCAACAAGAGCTACTTTGGACTAAGTAGGCAACTGAGCAGGAAAGTCCTCTCTCGACGAACAAAAGTAACACTCGACAAGGCTCTCATCATGCCCGTCCCAACGTATGGCGCAGAAGCTTGGACGTGAACACATCCGATGAAGCGACGCTTGGAGTGTGCGAGAGAAAGATTCTGGTTAAGATTTTTGGACCTTTGCACGTTGGTAATGGCGAATATCGCAGACGATGGAACGATGAGCTGTATGGGCTTTACGACGACATACATAGACATAGCGCAGCGAATAAAGATCCAGCGGCTACGTTGGTCATATCGTCCGAAAGGATACAACCACTCCGGTTTTGCAAGTATTCGATGTGGTACCAGCTGATGGTAGCAAAGGAAGAGGAAGGTCTCCTCTGCGTTGGAAAGATCAGGTGGAGAAGGACGAGAAAGAAACGACTAGAGCGCTTTGTTAAACTCGGCCAAAATCGCGTAAGCGGTTATCGCGCCAATTAAGTAGAAGAAGAAGAAGTTCGATCCTTCAAGAGAGATTTCTACTTCTCTATTGGCTCTTGAAACCAAAGAAAGACCTGTTGGCAAGAGTTCTTTTCCGCTTCACCTACAAGCTGACGTCCGTTTTGTGGTTGATGCTGGTCCCAAGGTACACAAGTCTTTGACAAATTGTCAAACACATGAAAATGTGTTGGCAGCAGGTTTTTTGTTTTGCCTCATTGGCCGCAAGACTCACATTGGTCGCCTCTCTCTTTAAGCTGGAGTATATAGCCCGGTTGGCATATGCTAACAACATGACATTCATGTGGCAGCGCGAATAATTTCTTCCAGCAAAAGGTTGAAACAGTCATAGAATGGATAATCACCTGGTTTGAAACCGCGTTTGGTATCGAATGGCTCGGAGCGTTTACTTCCAATTCTGAGCTTGCGCGAGCGCTCAACGTAGCGCTCAAAGCCGTATTAGTTTCCCGCAAAAGCCAAGCGTAGACATTGGGACCAGCGTTTCTTTGTTATCCAAAGCGGCTTTGAAATCAACGAAGAAAGGATGTGTGTCTAGCTCTTTCTCGTAGATCTTCTCCAAAATTTGGCATATTTTGCAGACCTGGTTTAACCCTTTCGACCAGACATTCGCACAGCAATCCTGGTATAAAATTGTTTATGGAAGTTGGTTTATTAGGTGATGTTTAATTAAAAAATTATTAAAACTCTGAGATGCAATAACTGAGTGGTACGGTGGGTGGTAGTAAGCCGTTGTACCACTCGGGATGTTATGTGGTACAAATAAGTACCAGCCGTCCTGTAAAACACACTTTAGAAATAAGAAATAATGTACACAAAAATTTATACTTAACTAGCGAAAACCCGCCCGATCCGCTGGTCGTCTTTAAAAAAATCTAGATTAATTAATTAAATTAAGCCGAAAAATACTGTGTGTATTTTATAAAAATTCTCGCGCATGAATAGTAATGAAAGAAGTTTTAAATAATAAATAGTAGCAATTAAAAAACGTTTGATGTGATTTACTTTGTTACATTTTTTTATTGTAATGCTCTTTGGTATACAATATTCTTCGTTTTTCCATGCGTTGTTGAATAAATGAACAATACCGATGGCTTCCCAGCTCTTGAGCATGAAACATAAAGTTGGCCATGAGAAAAACATGGGTATTCTAAATCAATACCACAAATTGATAAAGTTTGGCTTTGTGACTTATTAATAGTAATCGCGAATGCAAGGCGAACAGTGAATTGAAGACGTTTGAATTCAAACGGCATATCCGATGGTATCATTGGTATTCGCGGTATTAAAACGTCTTCACCAGAGTATTCTCCATTCAAAATTGTTGCTTCAATGACGTTATTCATCAATCTCTTAACTGTTAATCGAGTGCCATTACATAGTCGTGGTTGATTTATGTTTCTCAACATAATAATCAGTGCTCCTATTTTCAATCATGATTTTTGTAATTTTGAGGCAAATTTGGGAAAATACTTTGAATTAACTGTTCTTTCGTTTGACATATTTGGCAAAAGTTTGGTTGTAAAGTTATTAAGCCAGTTAAATTATCGACAGGAACTTTGCCATTTCCAATATCCAATAATTGCTGTGAAAATTCAGCAGCTGATGGATCATTTTGCATTAGAACACGTACATTTGTAGTTAGTTTGAGTGTTTGAACATGTCTCCACAAATATGATGATTTCAAACATGCAGCCAATTCATCTGCTACAGTTGCTCGAGGAATAACAGGCAGTATTTTTCTAAAATCACCTGCCAGCAGCACTAAGGCATGACCAAACATCTCATTTTTACTACGTAAATCTCTTAATGTCCCATCAAGCGCTTCCAGACTTTTTATGTGCCATCGTGCACTCATCCCATACAATTACGTGTGCGAAAAAGCGGAGAAGGAGAAGAGAACTGTTCTATTCCCCCCCGCTTTAACCCAGATATGCGTTCAGGTGCAAATGACTTTTTTGCGTGAAGTCTGACATAAAATAAGTTCTATTTACTCTTCTTAAATTTATATAAACTTTTCCAGGCGAAGTAAAAAAACTGACATATATTTGCTTCAACCGTATATTTGTGAGTACACAGGTAATACGTAAATATATGAATGATATAGGTAATATCTCATATTAGCATAACCTTTCTGCAAAAAATTAAGGAAACAATCACCAATCACGCCGGCAATGATACAATGAATTTTTCACTATAACTGTCTTCAGATTAACTTTTATAATAATCGTATATGTAACATTTTAAAATTTTTTTAGAATTTTTTTTTAATTTTTAATAATAAGTGGTCTTCCTCTTCCTCTTCCTCTTCCTCTTCCTCTTCCTCTTCCTCTTCCTCTTCCTCTTCCTCTTCCTCTTCCTGTAGCTATTCCTTTTCCTCTTCCATCTCCAGCTCCATCTCCTTTCTTTATCCCGGAAACGGGCATTAGAAATTACTTCACTTAAAAGCTTTCATCAACAGCTTCCATCTGATACCAATATTGTACAAACACATCCAAGGGTACCTTGGTCCACCTTTTCGGCTATATCTCGAGACCCTGGTCACTCAGAGATCTCAGAATTACTCTGTATTAAAACACTGATCAGTAGCTTTGATTTGATACCCACAATGTAAAAACACATCCTAGGGTTACCCGGGTCCTCGTTTTGGCCTTCGGCAGCGCCACCTGGAGGCGAGTGGAATCAATAAGCATATTATACTAACCTTCACCGTGGAAAAATATATACCTATATATACCAAATTTCATAATAATCGGCCCAGACACACACAACCAAAATGTATTCAATTCTAATGAATGCTATGTGCGGTACAAAAAATACGTGCGGCAAATAGCAAAAACACACTCACTTAACCGACGCACCGCACACACACGCGTTATCGGATTTCAACCAAACTTCACAGAAACCTTTGCCAAAGCAACACCAACAATGTGTGAAACTTTCATTGTTTTCCTTACACGCGTTGCCCGGAGACAAATGCACACTTTTTTTCGGCTTAATTTGTATATATATAGATTTATTTACTTTTTCTTTTATTTATATTTTTAATTGTTACAGGTAATCTTCAAGAAAATTTTAGTGAAAAATATGTTTATATATAAAGTCCGGTATGTTAAGGTGCGACG
This sequence comes from Anastrepha fraterculus, assembly GCA_037575425.1. NCBI lineage: Eukaryota > Metazoa > Arthropoda > Insecta > Diptera > Tephritidae > Anastrepha > Anastrepha fraterculus. Next base: position 51,239 of record JAYXIM010003088.1, read on the forward strand.
CACGTTTTGCAAAGCGGTACTTGGCACTCTTTACATATCGTCTTACTGCGAGTCTGAATTTTTTGAGAACAGCAATTGGTGCAACCACGTCGAGTAGTACCTTCAACAGGAAGGCATATTGCCTTACGTTTGGCAATTTGTGGTGTTTGCCCAGGTTTTGACCGACGAACGGCTGTAGTTTGTAAGCCGTCCTGGATCAATGCCTCAGCTAAAGTAACTAAAAACGATTTGAATGGTATTCTTTTCCAGTTGAGGTCGTTACAAATAACCCAAGCGTTCACTGCTGTCATCAATATCTGACCGGTAAACACTTTCTTCCACCACTTATCCGATGTCCTATCGTGTTCATAAAGCGCAGACATCTGATCAGCCAAGTCGACTCCTCCCATGCGAAACCAATCGCGATTTTAATTTTCATTGCTTGTCATGCAAAAAAACAGACTCCGTTAGTACAGACAACAAAAATTGTAACGGAACTTATCAGCATGTATTTGCGAAAGAGTAGAGATGATCAGGTGAATAGCATAAAACAGCAGAAATTCACTGAGTCATTATTGTGACATTTAATCTTTAAGTGGTTCACATGTGTACCATTCGGGTCGAAAGGAATAAAACCATTATTTTTCTTTTTACGTTTTTTTAGATAAGATAAGGAGGACCTAAACTTAACTCAAGAAATGAAGAGACATGCAGCTATCGTTGCTATATGCGCTAGAAATCCCAAAATTTCTCAAGTGCGCCAGTTCATTCGTTCATAAGACTCACCTTGAATTGGAAGCATCAGGCGGCGATGCAGAATCTATTACAAACGGCAAAACACGCGAGCAACGTTCTGACACTGTCCGATCTGCAGAATATATTCAAATGCAAGCAACCAATGACGAGGACATCCTTCAAAATCAATGAGGGCGAGAGAGGAGATTTTTGTACCTAATGGATATTTTATTGTATGATTTTATAGATATATAATAAGTTAATGTAGTGCAAACAATTTGCGAAGTTTCCCTAAATTTTGTTCAAAATAAAATTTAATTAGTGTAACTCTCAAGATGTCTTCAAATACCGCAAGCATTTAATAAAAATAGTTTTATAAAAAAAAAACAATTCTTAATTTATAAAAATGTTAAAAAAGAACGTTACGGGAACTCCATTATGAAATATTAGAAAAAAAAAATTTTAATCAACTCGAAAATTTATGGAAATTCTATTACAAAAAGAAAAAGAAAATTTTTCCCTAATATAATATTATGTTAAAAAAATAAAGTTTTTTTTCCAAAAGACAGTAAATTTGTAATAAGAATTTTTTGAAATCATTTTATAAATTTTTTTTTATTTATAAAAACGTTAAAAAAGAGGAAGTTATGGGATTTTCTTGTATATAACTCGAAAATTTATGGAAATTCTATTATAAAAAGAAAAAGAAAATTTTTCCCTAATATAATATTATGTTAAAAAAAATAAAGTTTTTTTTCCAAAAGACAAAAAATTTGTAATAAGAATTTTTTTAAATCATTTTATAAATTTTTTTTTATTTATAAAAATGTTAAAAAAGAGGAAGTTATGGGATTTTCTTTTATATAACTCGAAAATTTATGGAAATTCTATTATAAAATATTACGAAAAGAAAAAGAAAATTATTCCAAAAAATGTTGAACAAAAAAATTAAGTTTAAAAAAAAATATTAAAAATAACTTTATAAACAGTTTTTTTTAATTTATAAAAATATTAAAAAGGCGAAAGTTATGGGAATTCCATTAAAAAAGATAACCAAAAAAAAATTTAATATAACTCGAAAAACGGGAATTTTATTACAAAAAGAGAAAAAAAAATTTATGACAAAAAGAAAAAAAAATTTTGTTTTTCAAAAAAAAAAACAAAAAACATAAAATTTTTAATAAGAATTGTTTTTTGGAAAAAAACTTTTTTTTCTTCAAAATTTTGATTTTTTGTTTTTGCAATCTTTCGAATTGGAGTTCCGATAACTTACATCTTTTCAACATTTTTATAAATTTAAAAAAAAATTTTTCATATAATTTTTTTTATAAATAATTTTTTCATACAATTTTTTTATAAAATATAAAATTATTTATAAAAAAAATTGTATGAAAATTGTTTTTAAAAATGTATAAAAATGTTAAAACGAAGCAAATTATCGGAGCTCCAATTCGAAAGATTACAAAAAAAAAAGTAGTATAACTCGGAAATTTATGAGAATACTATTATAAAATATTACGAAATGAGAAAGAAAATTCTTCCCAAAAATTTTGAAGAAAAAAAAGTTTTTTTCCGAAAAGCTAAAAAAAATTGAATAAGTTTGTTTTTAATTACTTTATAATTTTTGTTGTAATTTATAAAACTATTGAAAAGAAGAAAGTTATGGGAATTATACTACGTAAGATTACAAAAAAAAGCACTTTTTAATATAACTCAAAACTTTATGGGAATTCTATAATGCAATACTACGAAAAGAAAACGAAAGTCCTTTACAAAAATTTTAAACAAAAAAAAAGGGTTTTTCTAAAAACAAAAAAAAAATTAAAACTAATATTATAAAAAAATTTTAATAAAAATAATTCCATAAAAAAAATTGTTTTAATTTATAAAAATGTTAAATAGAAGAAAGTTATGGGAATTCCATTACGAAATATTACAATTTTTTTTTTTTTTTTTTGTTTTTGTAACTATAATTTATGGGAATTCTATTCTGAAATACGACAAAAAAAAATAGTTTTTTTCCTAAACATTTTGAACGAAACCATAAAGTTTTTTCCAAGAAACAAAAAATTGTAAAATTTTCAATAAAAAATAATTTCACAAAATATGTTTAACTAAAATAATTTCTTGAAAAAAACTAAAAAAGATAAAAGTTATGGGAATTCCATTGTTAAAGATTACAAAAAAAATTACATATTCCCCAAAAACTTTGAACAAGAAAATTTAATTAAAAAAAAATTTAAAGCTTATTTTATAAAAAAATTATGAAAATGTTAAAAAAATCCAATTAGCAATTGATACATTTTATTTGGTTATTTAACCGTTCTTGTTAGGAATATATTGAAATTCAAGATGGTAATTGTAAATTCATTCAAAAAGAGTGTTAGCGCTAACTATAAATGTATGTATATGAGGGCGGGTAGATTTAAAAATCGCTTATTGCTCTATGAAAATCGTATTCTAGGGATCAAAATAAGAAACTTTGCTGAAGGAACCATACCTCTAAAACGAATTCTGATGTCCCCCAATTTGGGTCGAACGAAAAATCCCACTTTGATCCATTTTGAGTGCTCCAATCGAGTCCAAATGTATGACCGACCCCCACTAACTTTGGACGACCGATCCACCCATGCCAGTGGAACACCCCCTGGAACTCCCCTAGGGGGGCCTTTACATGAGAAAAGGAACTAAAAAGTTCGACCCAAATTGGGGGACATCAGAATTCGTTTTAGAGGTATGGTTCCTTCGGCAAAGTTTCTTATTTTGATCCCTAGAAAATGATTTTCACAGAGCAATGGGCGATTTTTTTGCCTCCCCACAAATCGACCCGGCCTAATGTATATGCATATATTATATTATATATGATATTCAAATCTTTTTACCCATGATTCCAAATGTACTGTATTTCTGAAAATATATATTTTTTTAACACCAAAGTCAAATTCGTTTGCTATTTTACACACCCACATGCAAAAACCGCAAAACATACTCTTGAGCAAATAACGGCACACATGCCTGCTTGCATGTGTGTACTATATTAAGTAAATAAATAAAATTATTTACATTTCATTTTAATTAATACCAAATTTGAAACAGCCATCAGTAACAGTGATGCCTTCACCAGGTCAATACTTCGAAAGTTTGTGTATTTATTATTGATAAATTATTTTTTTCATGCCTGGTATGCGGCATACTCGTTGGCCGTATGTAACTTATATATTGTGCATATTTATACGTATAGTTGAAAATCAATGCCGCGTAAAATTAAATATAACGATGCTGGTGTACTATTTGAGTGGCGAGCGAAGGCTGCCCTTCACCTGTAATGCAATGCATACGAGTGTGATTGCAAGTGAATATGCGAATATGCAGGCAGGCACCCATCGCAAGAAACTAAAATCTGAATGTAGGCATGTGTGTGTGTATTGGTGCAAAAAGGCTTGCAGGAAAGGGAAATCGGATGTGGAAAATAACAGGCATTTCACAAAAAAATGTGCAGGAAATACTTATATGAATAGCAATAAATAAAAAAAAGGTAAAAAATAAAAAGGGTAAAAAATAAAAAAAAACAAAAACCAACTACAAGTAATAGCTGTGTTTTAGCTACAGTTGCTCTTTAGGTAAATTGTATACATAATCGCTGAGCCACTTCATGATTCCTGCGGAACTGATACCGATTACTTATCCTGGCCCTTGTGGGGGAAGCGCTGATCCACGGTTGGCCAATTCATCGGTAATTTCGTTTCCTGGAACACCGGAGTGTCCTGGAACCCATATAAGAACAAGTTTGTTTTGTCTTGCGACAGAATTAAGCTTCTTCTTACATTCTTGAACAATCTTCGAGGTTTGCTTCGCTTTGTTCAGGGCCTTCAGTGCAGTCTGACTGTCACTAAAAACTCCAATCTGATTCCCGCTTCTTCTCCTCTCGATTATCTATTCGGCTACTTTCAGGATGTCAAAAATTTCCGTTTGGGAAACAGTTTCCCCCCATATCATAGTGATACTTATTACTATCGATCAAGTACTATCCGGCTCCAGACCCTATTGGACTCATCGGCAAAGAAAGTATCCTTCAAACCTCCCTGAATGAATTCTGAAAGGGAGGTTTGAAGAAATTTGAAAATGAAACTTCCATGAAAATTCCTTCCAAATGAAACTATGGGTATCAGGTCGTCTTTATTTGCCAAAAACAGTGGATACTGCTCAAATAGCAACTTACAGATTTGACTGTGTCCCGAAGTTCCGTCTCCGTGCCCGAACCATATTTATGTCTACACATTACCTTTATTGCTTCTTGCTCTATCTTAAGATCCAAGGGGAGGAAATCAAGCGTAGCATTTAGGGCATCGCCAGAGGTTGTGCTCGTGGCACCTGTAATGCATTAACATACACTACTTTGCAGCCTGTATAGTTCCCGGAGTGTGGACTAAACCATGCTCCATCGCCACCAGACCACAGAGGACCCAATGTGCCTGTGTTGCTTGGAGTAGGTGGATATCACTAAACACTCTATCTGTGAGTGTCCCGCCTTTTCTAGAGCAGGGCTACGAGTTTTGTCGTGAGAATGAGTAATATTCCTTCCCTAAAACTGAAGGATATTTACAGATTTGCCATTATCTCCGTCTCTATTATTTCCTATCTCTTCTCTGAAACTTTTCTCCTTCCCTCCTTAACTATCTACCCTCTTTCCAGAGCTCTAAATAAAATGGGCTTTTTAGCTTGAGTGTTTTAGGAGCTGCCAAATCTCCTGGTGCTTCTTGGCTCGACCTATTCAAATTTCATTTTCAGCAAGCAAAAATAAAAGAATGCAAATTTTTAAATGGAACTACTTTTTCACTCAATTTTTCTGCTTCAACTTCAATACTCTTATTTCAACGATGCTCTAATAATTTAAATTTTTTCTCTGAAGGATTTTACGAAAGCTCTGCAAAATATTGTTGCACACCTTTTCACATCTTCATGTCAACGCATACGCCACTAACAGCTTTTCAATATGAAATTATTCATGTCAAATGTAGAGTAATTAATCAGGAACTGAAATGCAGTGGTTGTCAGTAGTTTTACGCTTGATAAAACTTGTGTTTTCATAAACAACACCATACAATTGCTCATTGATCTCTGGTTTTGTTGTACTTTTTGAACGTACTCTGTCTGGTATCGTTTCATTTTTACTGCTTCTCCGTCCACATTTAAATTTAAAGTCCATTGATGCTCAGTTGGAAAAGAAGGAGCTGATTTCTGAAACACTTTCGCCATATTTTTTTAAATTTATGTTGCTTATAAACCTTCCAAATCACTTATTAAACAATGCCACTTCTTTGCTATCAAGGAAATAGTAAATTAAATTAGATTAAAATAGATTTTTAATAGAAGTACTGTATACCCAGCCTTTAATTTTCTCATAAACTCAATTTTTAGAGGGCTTTAAAGTTCTTAAGGAGTAAACGTAAGTAGAGGTATCCACTGCGTATACGTCATTTCTAAGGAGTAAAATTCAATCACTTTTCTATTAAGTTTTTATAAAACAGCAGAAACAACGAATGTGAGGAATGTTATACTTTTAACACATATTTTTTTCAAAATAAATCATTAAAAAGCTTCAAGGATATTTAAGGGGAACACAACTGTGATTTTTCAAATAAATCGATTTTTTTTGTTTGCATTTTCTTAAAGTAGATAAATTCAAAAATATGGAAAAAATTTTAATTTAAAATATTGAAAATTGACGAAGTTATACTTTACATATCATTTCAATTATCGCTACTTAATACTGAGCGCTGCCAATGAACAATTTAAACGCATTTTTCTCAAAACGACTTTTCTGAACACGGTGGCCTCGCTTTATCGAAGACTTATGAACCGATTTAATTTTTTTTTTTTTTTTTTAAATTTTTGTTCATGCATTGGCTACAGTCGTACATAGCCGTTTTTAAAAATTCCAAAAATTAATATTTTTTCAAGCCTTTCGAAACCAAAATAAAAGGGTAAAAACACAAACTCATTTTTCAAACCTGCACCCTTAAAAAAAAAAAAAATGAAATAAATAAAAAAGAATCGCCACGTACGACGATAGCCATTGACATATAGATTAAGAATTTTTTTGGTTTTTTGCTTTCAAATGATTTTTCACCACTGTATAGTGGCCACCAGGGTGTATCAGTTTTTTATGACGTCATTGCATTAATATTAATAACAATTGTAATTATTAATACTTTTTAATAAAAATTTGTATCAGTATAGTTGAATATTTGTTAAATAAATTATAAGTTATCCGATCCTCAAATAATCAACCCTACTTATAAAAAAAAAGTTCATGAAAATCACTTAATTCTCACGCGTTCTCCCTTAAGGTTAGAATTTTCAAAGGCCATTATTGTATTGTACTATATTTGTCCAGGCGAAAAATAAAGAAAGATTTGTTTTTCGTAGTTGCATATTATGGCCATTCGTTTGATATCCATGGTTATATCATAGAATGAGTACAAGTATTCAAAACCATTTCATGAAAATTTAGACCTCTAAAAATGTAGTTGATGAGTAAGTGAAAAGCTGAGTATGCAGCATTACTAGGAGAGCAGCCTTTTATGTGTTGCACCGAAAAAAAGAAAACACAGCAAATAAAATAATAATGCAAATGGCTTTATTGGTTTTTCAAAATATTCTCCTTGCAAGTCAGTTCACTTCTTCATACGCTTGAACCAGTTTTCAATGCACTGTTGGCACTCAGACATGAACACCTTCAAAATGAGTAACTTAAAGGCTTGTTCAGGCGTTGAAAAACGTTGCCTTTACATGTTATAGTGTTTTTGATGTTTGAGCCCAAACACAAATCTGGAACGAATATTTGTTTTTTTTTACTTTTATTTAAATGATGGGATTACAATCTACAAAACTCCGCGGTATTTCACGGTCTAGGTATCCCCATGCTAAAATTCAACGTTAGCTTCTTTAATAAATGAAAAAGAATTTGCTGTGCACTTTTCGTTGGCAGGGACGACGCATTAATTCGATCTTTTGACTCTTCAACAACTTTTTGTGTGAGTCGATACGTGTATGCTCGTATTGTCTTGGTGAAGTACCTATAATTCGTTATTCGCGGCTGGTTTTCCTTAATTCTCGGAAAACTTATGTCAAACAAATGGTTGTGAACCACTCAGGATTGATAGCTTTAAGTTTCTCTAGTGGCACATTTTCGACATGACTAAATTTTCGAAAAAAAAAACAGGCATCCATTTGCTTTTAGGTGCTTTTTTCGCGAACAACTTTCGTTGATTTAAGCTCATCTTCGAGCACCCTTACTGTCGATTGGTGTCTTGTTTGCGCCTGACATTTCGATGCATTTGAAGATTCGTCATCTATTACGATGCCATAGACGTGCTTCGAACTACTGCGGCTGAATTTGTTCAACATTCCTTTACACCAATCGACACTAGTCCGTTTTTGGGCAAACCTCTTTGACGACCAAATGTTCGTGCAATATTGAATATATGTATGCCAGTCCTATTAATATCTAAGAATGCCTCTACCTCACGATATGTAACATGACGATCTTTTGTTCTCAGTTGACGCACTTCATCGATTGTTATTAGCGCAACAATTATTTTTGGGCGGCCTTAACGAAATCCATAATCAGTCCTAAGCTTTGCAAAAAATTACATACTCTGAGACATCAATTTCAAATGGCTTGTTAACAAAGTAACCTAATTCTAAGGATAAGCTGCACCGAAAAATGCCTTTTTCCGGATGTAATGGTATTTCAAAAATGACTTAACGAGATTTTCGGCATCCCACCTTGATCAAAAAGTACCCGGAATATATTCAAAATAAAAGCTTATTCCTCAATCGTGGTATTGTCGCATTATCGCTTTCGAAATACTTCATATCAACGGCAAAGTACCTTTTCCAGCGTTTGATCCACCTCTTGACACTATTTTCGGTATAGCCAACAGAGACGCCTTCAATTTCTCCATTATTCCTTTTGGTAGTTAAAATGCGTTCTTGAGCAAACAGAAAAAAAACTCAGGGAGCCATTTTAGGTGAATTCGCCATTTGTTGAATGGTATTCGTTTCGTTCTTGGTCAAAAGTTCATGGATAATGATTGCCCTATTTGACGGTTCGTTATCATGGGACGAAGTCCATGGGTAGTTTTTCTACAAATCCTTTTTTTTTTTTGGTCAATAATTTCATGTAAACGCCTCATAACGCCCAAATAATAGTCCATATTAACTGTCTGATCTTCTGACAAAAATTCGTGGTGAACAGTACTTTACCAAATCATTAGCTACTATATCGCGTTTGAATCTAAAAGGGTTTTCTAATAACAGGTGTTATCCGGAAACTTTTCCCGTAAAGGATCAATGGTTTCGTTGCTTGTGGGGCACGTAGCGCCGTCTTGTTGAAAATAAACGTTGTCCAGATCAATACCATCCAATTCTGGCCATAAACAATCGTTAATAATCTCTCGATAGCGCAATCCATTCACCGTAAATGTTGCTCCAGCTTCATTTTCGAAAAAGTGAGGTCTAATGACTGCGCCGGACCATAAACCGCAACAAACAGTCACACGTTGAAGATAGAGAGGCTTTTCAGCAATAACTCTTGGATTTTCTGAGCCCTAGATTCGTCAATTTTGCTTGTTGACGAAGCCACCGAAGTGGAAATGGGCCTCATCACTCAAGATGATTTTCGATGGAATTCCGTATCATTTTCATGCATTTCAACGACCCAATCAGCAAAGACACGATGTTGTTGATAATCGGCCGGCTTGAGTTCTTGTATTAACTGGACTTTATAAGCCTTAATACCCAAATCTTTATGCAAAATACGGTGTAATGACGTTTGCGGAATGCCTAATTCCAAAGAACGACCAGGAATGGACAAACCTAGGTTTTCTTCAACACTTTCGGCAACAACAGCAATATTTTCGGCTGTTCTTGAGCGTCGTGCACGGGTTTTAGCCTTCAAATCACTAACTTTTATCAACAGCTCGAAGTTTTTCACTAATTTCTGTATTCCGGTCCGACAAGGTGCTTTGCGATAACCCAAAAATATACGAGTTTTACGACCTGTCTCTGCCAAATTTTTACCAATTTTATAGTGAATTTTAATAATTTCGATGCTTTTTTTAAGCGTGTTCCATTTTTATTAATGGTGTTGTTTCTACTTGTCAAATATCAAGAAATGACAGTTTAAATAGTGACATCTACCGAAATAGCGGGCTACTCAAAATAAGTCTGTTATTGGAAAACCCTTCATAAGCAAAGTTCTAGTACTCTGCCAGCTCTCTGATGATTAATTTGCTGTTATTGAACAATTTTTCTTTCTCTGTTTAAATGTTTTCAACAGTTTTCGACGTCAAAGGCCTGCCATCCTGATATCTTTTGAAGCGTTTAGCCACTCGTAAACGACTGTTTTTTCCAAAGTATCATTAAAAAAAACAGAAAATCTCTAAAAAAATGACTTAGAGCATCTACCTGGTGGGAACTTTTTGGTCAAGGTGGTATAATATATTTTTCGATATATTTGAATAATTAGCAAACGTCACGTCGGCGTCACTCCACGGTTGGGAGAATGGAGAAGCTGTGTCCAGCATCCGCATTATATTACCATAAAATGCTGTGTTCTGTCCCCGATTAGTGCTCGATGTGCATATATTAGTTTCCTATTTCAATTGCAATTTTGAAACAACACAAAAATTCTGAATTTGAAAAAGTTTATTCGTGCAATGAAAACTATTGCAAATAGATGTTGTAAAAATAATAACTGAAATAATTATTTAAGCCTTTTTCTAGAAGCTAGTAAAATATTTTGAAATTAATGAGCACTAAACAGCTTCGTGCAACTAATTAGAAGCGCAAGAAAATAGGTTAGGTTAGATAAAATTATTGTGTGCCAAGTGAGGGTTTGCTTCGACAATATATTAAATTCGTCCATGTCCAGAAAGGTAGTACCAATTCGAGGAGGAAAATACAGAGAACACAGGAAAAGCGAGCAGGAGTATTGGAGATTTTTGGCGAAATACCAAACGATGATCACTTACGGTTGTATTTATTGCGCCGTGATGATATTCAAGCGACAGGAAATGCCCAAGCGCATTACAGCCACAAGCGTAGCAAAACCCTAAGAGCCAAAATGTTTAAATTTTTAGCACCGCGAAAGTAAAGGAACAGAGAAGAAGGTGTTGAGAGGATTCCACCTCCACCTCCAGGCTGTCGATACAAAAGTGATTCGAAGTAATGCTGAGTCTCATCGCGTGTATGCCTTACAGACAATTTCCGAAAAGGGTAACCACAAATTCGAGAGCTGCGGTTATGCTAGTCTTAGAAGTTCATTTCAACGGTTTCGATCCTCCCGTGGCCAGGAGGATCTCGTGACCTAGCAGGAGCAGAAGAAAATACCTCATGGGTGCCTTCTCTGGCTAAATAATGTGACCAGATACCCAAGTGAACTTAGTTCCACTGTGTTCAAATGCGGTCGAAAGAGGGTCAGTTATTCCCTGACTAGTTTCAGAGTTTTCGGAAAAATTTTGTGTGTACCAAAAGAGAGACCAAATGCTTATATCTGCATAAGAGCAAATAGTAGCAACTACCAGGACTTTCGACGATTAGGAAAGAGGTGGTAAAGAAGATGTTGAAGCTGATTCAAGTTAAAGTTGCCATTTCACCGCGTCTAGGTCAGGGACACTGTTTATCTTTACTCACGACTCCAAACTAAATCGCTGAGCTGATAATGGCATCCAATAAGAGGTTGTACAGCTGAATCTTAGCCTACGACTACTTGACTATGGCAGTGTTTTTGAAGGTGAGCTAATAGCCATAAGAGAGGCGTCCTTGTTAACCCTGTACTTGTAGTCATCAAAGATTCTCTTTTATCCTCAACCCAGCTTCGAATCAGATTAGTCTATATCGCTCAGATAATACAGTAGATAAACCATGGATCCCAATTTTGCCACCGTTGTCTAAACTCATACTTGTGAAGATGTCTGGTAGACCTTTAATCTGTAACCATCGTTTATTAGAGAAACGAAGCAGCTGCACCACATTGAGAATTAGAGGAGGGCCTAAATCCCAACAAAGTCTCATCAGAATGCCTATCTAGGCCTAGGTAGACCCCTCTATATCCTTATATGAAATGGCAACCACATAGCTTATCCTGGGTCTTCGTGTATTAATGAATCTTTTTTTGCTGAACTAAAATAATAAGAAAAACTATCCGGTTCTCGACCAAGCCAATACATTTGCTATGAAGAATTTTTATTCAAGTGCAGAATTCCAGTGTTCGACTATGTATTTTGTCCCGTGCGACTTTCACTTGTTCAGTAAGTCTATGAAGACTACATTAGAAGCCGATTTAAAGCCGTTTGAGCCATGGAAGAGGAAAGGAAATGCGTTCTCAAGAGACTCGCAGAAGAAGAATTCCAGAACTACTCGGTAGTATACTGGTTATTTATACAAGTACACCTCTTATACTAATATACTTTGAAAACTATTCGACTGTTGTTAAAAGAGGTAAGTAAGTAGGTATTGTAAGTAGAATTGGCAGTCGGTCTCAAAACTAGTTATGACTGCTGCCTATCTATTGTAATACCACAGCAGCAGTTTATCTGCTACTCCTCGTTAAACCATTTTGTTTTGAGAGCAAACCCATTGATCTGACTGACACTTAAATCACTTAAATAACAAGAGACGTTTCTTCATGAACGATTGAATAGCGCTTTTGAACGCCTGTCATCCCAAAGGTCCCAGACGTTCTGACCAAATTCTTTTCTTACCGTTTAATGTCTGACTATCAAACCATCTCGTATTGGCTGAAGTGCCACTGCTACTTGCACCACGTAGTTTGTAGATTGAGAGGGGTATACCTACAATCTCCATATCATAAAGGAGGTGAGTGGTAGTGCTCTCTCTCGCTAATCTGTCTGCCTTTAAATTCTCTGGTATGTCTCCATATGCCCTAACACCCATGTGGAATGGATGTGGAAATATTCCACCATCTCATTGAGAGATGCCCCTCATTTGCGACCAATGATAAAATTAGTGACAATCCCAACAAGAGATTTAATCGTCGCTTGGCCATCAGAATATATATTGACTTCTCTAAAAGTATTCACAGTTTTACCGAACCAGAGAGCTACCTCATTAATGGCTAGAATTTCAGCCTGAAGTATATATTTTTATTATTTCAATAACAATAAGAGAGAAAATCCCATAATTTTCTTTGCCAATATGTCGTCAATATGTACTGGTATCCAGAGCACAGTGGTGTTTCGGTGAATGAGAAAGTAGGCGCATGTACGCGGAAAGAATCTGAAACAGTACTTGGTGAATCGAGCCCACACAAAGGTTATATGTCTCACAATTTTAAAAGAAGAGTAGATGAGCCTCTAACGACTAGCTGTACTAATCTGGACATCAGTAGACGTTCGCGTACCCTACGGTCATCGCTGATGAACAAAGAATACTGCACTGAGGCACTAAAGCGAATATATGATTTTTAAGGTTTAAATTTACGAATTTTTGGATTGCTGGTCGGATGACCTTCGACTCCTGTAGGGACTGTGAGTATGATAAAGAGGCATAATCCATTCAGCACTTCCTGTGCAAATACCATACAGTTCAAAGGATGAACCCAAGATTTCTCGGTGGTCATTTCTCTAAAGACCTTAACGGTTTAGTTACAGCTTCTTTTGAAGAGCTTATTGGATTAGCCAAAATTTAATATAATTATGATTGAATAACATACAGAGTAGAGTTTGGGATACCTTTTTTTGAAGCCATTGAGTGATCTCTTGATTGATGAGCAGCCATCCAGCTTAGTCAAACCTAAAAGTGAAGTAAAATGAATAAAATTATAGCAAAGAATAATAAAAATCCGTCAGATCTGAAAAATAAACTCCTTTTTACAGTTTTGCAACTTAAACCATTTCAATTACCGACAAATGTTGCAAATAGTTTGGGGATTTATTTCGTAGCACAATCGTTTCTAATAAGTTACACGTGACTGTATCTGTGTTGGGTAGAAGGTACCAACAAAGCTGCACTAATGCCGAACCGGACATTTTATGTGTTATTCGAAACGCGCACAATAAGGGAAGGCTTATAGTGATAGGGGAGAGTATTATGTGAGCTACACCCGCAGATGCAAAATATTCCCCATCCATGCATTTATTCATACACACACACACACATACATACATACGTATTTTAGTTATGAGTTGAAGTGCGACTGTTGGTTTTCAATCATTGTTTGCGCTCATTAATTTTATTTTATTTATTTATTTGCTTAACTCATACATGCACTGGCACACGCACACAGGCATACAAATGAATATGCATTAAAGGGGTATTACATACACTCATCAACGAAAGTGGCCATGAACAGCGCGCTCAGATTACGCTTGCGGTTGGGAGTGCATACAAATCTAGGCAAATAAATAAGCTAAGCACACACACCCACATACATGTAAGCGCGTATGTGTGTAGTGTATATGTAAAATAATGCAAACACAAATTAATAAGCATACAACAGGGCGGAGTGAATTTATTTATTTTTTTAAATTGTTTTCTTTTTTTCTTTGTTCGTTTCGTTTCGTTTCGTTTCGTTGATTGCTACTGCATACTTAATTGCACTTAACATAATTTACACAGGTGAATTAAAATCAATTAATTTCATTCCAACTTAAAAGTGAAGAGTTATTTGAATGCAAAATTAAAACTATTTTCAATTTTGCTGGTTTGTCAGTTTTCTAATTGGGGTTTGTTCAAAAATTTGGTATCCACTATAGGCTACACATCAATTTTTTTCCAGCGTGAACAATTACCTTCACGAAATGTTTAACCAAAGTACAGTGTTGTGCAAATCCCAGTCAACTTTTTGTGCTGAGACATTAAATTTCTTACAATAAGATTTTTTACGCAATATCTGCTTTTGTTCGCTTTCAATTTGATTAAAATTAATCATAACCTATCTTTAACGGGGACCATGCTAGTACTTTCCTTTTAAAAATTAATATAAAATTAACAAAAATCAATTTTATTTGAAGGAGCAAATATTCTCATTATTCATGGAATACGATTTCATTCATTCAGCTGCCTCGGCTGACTTTGTAGCAGCGCCTCTTGTAATGCAGTTATTCAAAACCTTGGAGACGGTCTCTGGCTATATCTTATGAATGGCTCAGCCGATTTTCGCCTTAATGGACCTAATCGTCTAACATCGGCCCTTCAAGGAAGATACAAAACATCGTCAGGGATAAAAATGATCAAAAATCCACGAAAATACTGAGCTGCCTTAAATCTTGAAATTTTGATAAAAATTCTTTGAATTTTTATAAATCTTGTACAAAGTTTTTGAAAGTTTGAAAGTTGGACTACTATGGTCTTATTTATATAGTGAACTAAATTTGTTTAAAAAAGTATGGAAATTATAAATGAAATAAGTAAATAAAAAGTAAGGAATAAGTAAGTTTATAAACAATGAGAAATGAAAGTATTTTTTTTGTAATTTACTATACCTGCACCCTAATCCAACTTCGTAAAAGTATAGAATGTTTGGTTTGGACCGCATTTGCCTTATTTGTTATAGAGGTGGCATGTGCAGGTTGTAATCACTGAATTTCTGCGCAAACTGGAGATTGGAGCCATCCTTATAAAATATAACTATAGAATGTTTAGGGACAAAACGATCGTGGCAGAGTGAGGCGGAGTCTCTCAGAGCTGGTGAGAAGAGGCTGCAGGGCTATTGCCTACATGGACGACGTGGCACTAATTTTTAAAGGAAAGTTTAAAGATACCCTTGATGTTGTCTTCCAATGCGTTAATTGAAGAAGGCTTGTCTGAATAGACATTAGCTTTAACATAGCCTCACAAAAAATAATTTAAAGGCGTTATATCGCACGATCTGCGTGGCCAATTGACAGGTCCCGAACGTGAAATAAAATGTTCACCGAACTCGCCTCTCAACAAGTCCATAGTTACGCGCGCTGTGTGGCATGTGGCACCGTCTTGCTGAAATCACATGTCATGCATGTCGAGCCATTGCATTTTGGGCAAAAAAATATATAAATATATAATTGCCGCGTACACCCTTTTTGGGTATTTGGCCGAGCTCTTCCTCGTATTTGTGGTGTGCGTCTTGCTGTTGTTCCACAAACGGAGGGACCTACAGTTTCAAGCCGACTCCGAACGGCAGATATTTTTATGAGGAGCTTTTTTATGGCAGAAATACATTCGGAGGTTTGCCATCGCCTGCCGAGGGGCGACCGCTATTAGAAAAATGCTTTTCTTAA
Organism: Anastrepha fraterculus; assembly: GCA_037575425.1. Lineage (NCBI taxonomy): Eukaryota > Metazoa > Arthropoda > Insecta > Diptera > Tephritidae > Anastrepha > Anastrepha fraterculus. The sequence goes on from JAYXIM010003088.1 coordinate 67,240, forward strand.
TTTTGGTGTTTTCACCGAGATTCGAACCAAAGCTCTCTCTGTGAATTCCGAATGGTAGTCACACAGACAGATGCTGGAGAGAGTTCAAAAGTCTGCACTCATTGGAATCAGTGGGACGCTTCGAACCACTGCCATTACAGCGTTTAATATGATGTTAACTGTGGTACATGTAGATATCGCGGGAAAAACTGCCGCTGCACGTATCGCAATCAAGTTGAGAGGTTCAGGCTTTAGGCTCGACTTGCCTTACGCACACGCGTGTATCCTTAAAAACTTTGCCCGTTCTTCTCCCTGACAACGGATCAGTGTATACCCTCCCTTAGTCCAAGCAGAATTTTCTCCACCCCCATTCCATCGAGGGCGGAGTGTACTAGGTGCAACACTTGGGGACAGGGCTTGGTGAACTTGTGAATGGCTCGAAGCTGGACGGAAGAGTAGGCGGAGGAGTATTCTGCGAAGAACTCTAAGACGCAAACTCAAATTCCGGTCACCGGATCACTGCAGTGTGTTCCAAGCAGAGGTAACTCCACTCAAAGAAGCAGCTACTCACTTGGGTAATAACTGTCAAGAAAGCAAATATTTACAGCGATAGTCAAGCGGCAATTAGGGCTCTGGTCTCAATAACGGTGCATTCGAAACTGGTCAGGGAATGCCTGTTTTCACGTCCGATTGCATCCAAGTAGGACAGATAAGGGGCCTGTGAGGTAGTTTCCCGACGAAAGGAGAGGATTGGGATCCCCTTGGCAACCAGCGTTCTAGTCCTGAGCATCAACTCAGCGAGCGCTGGGCACGTACACAAACTAGTGAGGTCGCGAAATCCTTCTGGCCACGATATGCTGATGATGACAAAACCTCCGCTCTCAAACTTCGTGTGTGTCCTCACGGGGCACTATTCGTGATGTATGCATGCCGTGAGACTTGAAACTACTTCGAGTTCTTCTTGCGTCAGATGTATGGAGAATGATTTGTAATCATCTCAGCCCTTCTCCTTAGCTGCCTTGCTCTCGCGGGACTAAAATTTAGGCATCTTGGTTCGCATTGCTTTCCTACGCCTGCTGATATAGCAGACTTTGATATCACAATTCTGATGAACTTCTTCAGCAGTATAAAGCGGTTAACATAACCGCAAATCAGTCGCCGTTTGTAATCCATAAATACTCAACACCCTCCTTCTTTCCCTCACCTTCTCCTCTCTCTCCTTTCGTCCTATCGCGTTCCTTCACCTCTTTTCCCTTGCAATGGTATCACAAAGCGTGAACTAAAACTCTTTGTCCAAGTGGGCCCATTTTCTGGGCAACCATTGCAACCTAACCTAACCTAACCCTTGTAGGTTGCATGGTAGTTGCTGTAGTATGAGCTAAATTTTTGTGAAAAAATAATTGAAATTACAAAATAAGTAATCAAAACTTATCAATTTGTAATATGAACTTTATTTTGACGCTGGCGGTATATGAATTGCATGTAGCAACCATTCATTTACTTTTTATTTTCATGTTTCTAAGATTCAAGTGTTAGTTGAATATTAATAGCGTAAAAATAATTGAAATATTTTGCATCAAAGCCGCTCAAGTTATGCACATTTTTGTTCGTTTATTAGAATAAATTCATCATATTGCCGTCTATGAAATTGCTTTCGGCAGAAACTGAAGATGAAATTTTTGATGTCGAAATTTTGAGGAATTTTCGCTACCTAAATACTTCAAAAACCTTGCTCACTTAGTTTGAATCCGCTTGCGAGAATTTCAATCATTTTTGTACTCTTACAGGGCCCTATATGAAGTAGAGCACATTTACTCACATTTGCTCACTCACCAACGGCGTAAATTTCAAGGGCTTCATGTCAAGTGTTAAGTGCAAAGGTACCTGAAGGCCATATTAAATTCGATTTTTTGCAAAATTGTTGTTGTGTTAAGCAACTTAATCAAATTTGTTTAAATATATAAATCAAATCAAATGTAAAAAAATTGTCTGAAAGCGATAATCAGCAAAATTTACATAAAATTAAGTGTCTTACAAAAGACGTGCCCAGATGTAGTTTTAAAGACTTTAGATTCTTTCAGGTTTCACTATTTTTATTCAAAATACGGCTTTTAGTAATTATATGTGAAAAATGATATGACTTAAATGTCCACCAAGCAGTCAATACGTAAATGCCGCATTCTTTAGAATGTCGAGATATGGACAGTAAAGGTTGTTCAACAACACTTCGCACTACAGCACCAATATTCTCAATCGGACGATTTTTTTCGCCAAAAATTATGAATTGTTATGTAGTTCTTAAAGATCGACAATTTTTATAACAAGTTTGAATAATCCATGCATAAAATTGTATGTCTGTCTATTTGACAAATCTCAGAGATGACTGAAAAATATTACCGTCTAGGAATTATTCACTAGTGATATTTAAGCGTCACTTTTGCAGTTTGTTAGCACAATGTGAGTGTAGCACAACAAATTTTCCAAACTTTCTTGTGAGAGCCGTAGGTCTTAGCAGCTCGCAAAAATGCCACATAGTGGCTTTTACTAAATCCAGTTTCTTAAAATGATAACGGAGATTACAATGTTCAGTATAGAATCCAGTGAGAGTTAGAAAACTCTCTCTATCCAGGGTTAAGATCTTATTTGATACTCATCTAAAAGGATGGATAAATTGTTTTTCTTGACCTTGTATTGGACTTTCCATGCGGTGCCATATCATATGCCCCTTGTCGACACCTTTCTTTGGAAGAGCTCCAAAAAGGTTCTGGCCTTTGAAATTTTGAAATAACGCCAAACTACGTTAATTAGTCTGCCTGCTCCTTGTCATCACAACCAGTCCAGCCAGGCCCAGCCGTGTTATTTATTCCCAGGGTTTTAATTATGTACTTACGTTTTTTATATTCATTATTCTTTTACCACAATTAGAACACATTTAATCGCATTGATTGCACAGAATTCTGGCGGGGACGGTTTTCTCGCTGTCGGTTATTTTAATAAATATTATATATAAACACCGTTTTGGGGTGTTTGACCGAACTCCTCCTCTTATTTGTAGTGTGCGTCTTGATGTTGTTCCACAAATGGACGGACCTACAATTTTAAGCCGACTCCGAACGGCAGATATTTTTTATAAGAATGAAAGAATATACTGTCAAATTTTTGGAAGGATATTCCCAGTATTTTCGATTCTACAGTCGTTTTAGCAAGAAGAGTCAGATTGGCCTCTTACGAGGGGTGCCTTTTATTTGGCAGGATTTGGCAACCCTGGTGTTGCAATCTGGCAACTGACAGCTGTATCGCAAAGCTTGACATTTTCTGGCTTTTACGTACTCAGAACGTTTTGAAATACCAGCGCTATTTGTGTTGTTTACAGTAACTTAAAAGATTCATCTCGGCCCAAAAATGGAATAAAATCGTGAACATTTTCGTGTGATTATTTTTTACAACTTTCGACGTGGACTAACTCAGCAACATTGCATGGATGAACTTAATTCATATTTTGGCGATGAAGCTCCATCAAGGACCAGTGTTTACCGATGGTATGGTCGTAGTTCACTCCAAGACGAATTTCGTGAAGGTCGTCCAAAATCAGTTGTTGTTCCGAAAACCATTGATGCTGTGCGCGAACAGATATTGCAAGACCGTCATGTGACCTATCGTGAGATTGAGACAATCTTAGGCATTAGTGGGATCAGCATACATTCAATATTGCATAAACATTTGACTGTAAAAGAAATTTGTTCGCGTTGGATCCCACACAATTTGTCAATCGCTCAAAAAAAGGCTCGTGTCGAATGGTCGAAGGAAATGCTCAAAAAATACGATCGCGTATCTTCGAAACACGTCTATGACATCGTGACAGGTGATGAATCATGGATTTACGCGTATGAGCCAAATCCAACAAAAGTTGTTCGCGCACGAAGCACTTCCAAGCAAATGGTCGCCTGTTTTTTCGGAAAAACTGGACATTTCGCTACCGTACCACTAGAACAACGCAGAACAGTAAATTCTGAGTGGTACACAACCATTTGTTTGCCAATTGTCTTTCAAGAAATTAGGAACACCAATCGCCAAAGACGGATCGCTCTTCACCAGGACAATGCGAGCTTTCACACATCGGCTCAAACAACTGCATTTTTGAGCACCCAAAACATCAAATTAATGGGTCATCCGCCGTATAGTCCTGACTTGGCACCGAATGACTTCTTTTTATTCCCGTACGTAAAAAACAAACTGAGAGGTCAACGTTTTTCGAGACCTGAAGGAGCGGTTGCGGCATTCAGAATGCATGGTTTGGAGGTACATCATTCAGAGTGGCAAAAGTGCTTCGACAGTTGGTTCAAACGCATGCAAAAGTGTATAGATCTTCATGGAGAATATTTTGAAAAACAATAAAGTGATTTTCGATGATAAAAATTTGTTTTTGTTCTCTAATCGCGAAATATAAAAGACTCCCCTCGTAAAACTTTAAACTGAATTATCTCAAAACTACTTTTTTCGGCCTGGTGTTGTCAAACAAAAAAACACCATTCATCTGAATCATCTGAAATTTTGATATGTTCACAACAACAATGGCTTTCTCCCATACTATATAGAATCTTACTCTTATTTCAATTATTTCGAAAAATTTTTTTATTAAAAAACTGAACAAAACCCCGAGTTTAGAGTGTCAAATTCAAAACTGCGCCATTTTGTAATTTTTTTTATTGTAGTACGGGACATAGCTACAGTCATACATATTTTTTTGGTTTTTGTGTTTCAGATAAATAGAAGAGCCATGTCCAATTTTTCGGGATGGCCAACTTCAGCGCCGTTTTTAAAATTATTAAAATTAAAAAAAAAATGTTTCATTTTTGTATGTAAAATAAGTTAAACTAAATCCTAAAAGATTTAAATATCGTTTTTCATTTTTTATTGTGAAAAAATTCCTGAAAATACCCTAAATTTTGGAGCTCTAGACCACCGGAACCCCTTTATAAATAGAATAAATATATAAAAAAAACATTGTACGGGTACATTTGATGACTTATATAAATCACTACCATATAAACCCTACCTAGTACTACTTCTACCTAATATGGTGCAGCTCCAATGTAAATTTCATTGTACAAAATATCTGTTGCGCATTCGCTCATTGTTTGCTGCATTCACACATCTCAACAAAGGAGTTCTTTGCACCTGAAGCTTGTTGTTGCAAGTGTTTTTAATGAAAGTAAATATTTTTGGTATACAAAAACACTTGACAGTGGAATAGGAGTGTGCTTGCAGTATACACTTCACTTCTTACTAACTGGAGGGTTTGTTCAAATACTTGCAGTATACATAGATACAGTTACGATCAAAATGATAGGATCACGAAAATTTGACCACCAGTAAACTATTCTGTGAGCTAGGCCCCATTTCAGGCCTACAGTTGATTTTTTACATGAGTCTGTCCTGAATATTCAGCTTCTATAAAAGTTTCATGTCAAGGAATTTACCAAGGTAGCTTGCTCTCTCACCGATCGACAGAATAGTTCCGTTAAGTGTCGAAAGCCGAGGGACGAGGATTTTATATTTCCTTGTAAATAACACTACTTCCATCCTAATCGCATTGGGGCTTAAACCACATGTTTCGGCCTAGGTATCTATGTATTTGAAGGTTCTTGGCATTCTACTAGAGAGATTTCCTGAAAATTTGCCGCCTAAATGGTATAGCTTGTATATCTTTAGATTCTACAGAAGATGAGGAAAAACAGCGCCTTCAGGAGTACTTCTCCTGATAAATCTGCGCATAACCGAAGAGCCCAACGTTGAATTCACGAGCCTGCGTGCAAGTAACTGCTCGCTAAAATTCACAAAGGTTCCAGATATGCGCAGGTCTGACGGTGTGTTCGCTTGTGAGTTAGCCAGACGCAAATGCGGTATGATGCTCCTGATAGATATGTCAATCAGCCTTTTTAAAGTTTTCAGTAGAAAGGATGATAGACTAGTCGGACGGAAGTTCTTAGATTTCCTTTACCTGACCGGAATTAAGTTGACGTTAAACTCTGTCTATGTAGAGGAATTATGATTTAACTGGAGAGTACTTTTGAAAATGATTTCTTACTTGAAGATAATTACTAACTTATGCTATGATCCAGAGGCTGTTGAAGTTAGTTGAATGATTTACTGGTATCCATATTAAAACATCTTCTCCAAGTCAATTTAGTTGGACCCTATTCCTAGCGCCTTGTGGATTCTACTGCAAAGTAAAATGAGCTTTTTCGTTCTAATTTTTTAGAAGCGTGTGCCCGATCCATTGGTACTTTTGCGCATAATTTCCTTTACAATAGATTTTTGTTTGATGAATTGGTTAGAAATGACTCGGGGCAACTAAGTGCCGATAGTACAACGCAAATATCTACTTACAAACTACTGCCATTTTCTTGCCTATTCTTACATTAGGTGCCATATTTCGTTCTCACAGATTAAAACTGATTTTACATAAAAAATCTATATTTTTGTTACTCTTTAAGTCGCTTTGTTAGACCCCACTCTAGAGAGCCCAGAAAATGTAAATTTTCCTTTACAGTAGCAAATGGATATCCTTTGCTGAATGTCAGATACTGTACCATTGTCGGCGGTCAAGATGCTATCGAGTTAGTCAAATTTGCTCCTCTAAACATTTTCTAATATTTCTCCAACTATTTCGAACTGTATGTGGTTACTTACATTTATTCGCATATATTTTTTACTCGTTGTGTTGACTTTTGAGCCAAACTTTACATTTCGTACAAAATATTAAACTATATTGTAAAATATTATATTTAAAATATTAAATATAAACACAACGTCACCAGCATATGACAGGGTACCTAGTTTCTGAGACATCTTCCAGCTGTTGTCGTAATCACTGTAAGCTTCCAAAACTAAGTAAGGGATGAGACCCATGATACAACTCGGAAAGTCTCTCTGGCAGAGACACTGAAGTCATACGAAATATGTTACCAATAGAGTTACAACTTTAACTAACAGCAGCTAATACCGCCTTCAGGGTAAAAGAAGCCGGTATGTGGAATGCTAGAACGTTTGGTCATAGTGTTATTTTAAGCCGCCAAAGGCTCCCTAGTAATCCATCAGCTTTTACTACCGCTACTCTAGACCTCAGAATAGAGTTTAAAGTAAAGTTTCCCACGCGAAAGGAATGGGACTTTAATTCAGTAGTCGAAGAGAATACAACTGCACTTTATACTGATAGATCCATTGCGGCGTCGGCGCCAGTGTATATATGAAAGACCTCAAAACTACCAAGTCAAGGGACTTGGAGGAATTGGAATGCTATTTTTCAACCAGAAGTTCTCGTAATAATTAAAAATTCTTCGCAACAACTAACGGAGGTATGTATTTTTGCAGTTAGTCAAGCAGCCAGCTTAGCTTTAAAGTCACCCACAACCAATTCAAAAGCCGTCACATAAAACAAAGAAGAACTTAATACTTTTGCGCACGCGACAGACATCACTCTCATCTGGTTACCTGGCCATAGGAGCATAGAATGAAATGAGAAAGCTGAGGAACTGTCAAGACACTGTTCACTTATGGACTAACACGGATACCTGCAATAGAATTAAACAAACGTGGCCCAATTTCAACAAATCCAGAACTGACGAACTGTTTAAAAAGCCACTAACTAGCCACTGGCCTTTAGGAGACCATACCAGGAAGATGGGATGGCCGTACAACAGCTAATGTAACGGGTGATCAATCATGAGGTGCTTTTTTCAATAGTTAAAAAAAAACAAAAATGTAAATTATGTTCAAAACCTTTATTTATCATTTGAAAGGACATTCTTTGACATTTACTTTTTGAATATGACTTCATTCAAATGTTGGCCGCAACTACGCTTGAGGTGGTCCATTCTGAAGGTCCAATTTTCAATCACTCGTTCGAGCATTTCGACTGGTATGTCGTGAATAACACGCGTAATGTTGGCTTCCAGAGCTTCAATCGTAGCTGGTTTATCAGCATAGACCTTGTACTTCACGAATCCCCAAAGAAAAAAGTCCAAAGGTGTGATATCACAAGATCTTGGTGGCCAACTCACAGGTCCTAAACGTGAAATCAGCTGCTCTCCGAAATGACTTCTCAATAAAGTCATTGTTTCACGAGCTGTATGGCAAGTGGCTCCGTCTTGTTGAAACCAAATGTCGTAGAGATCATTAGATTCAATTTCAGGTAGCAAAAAGTCCGATATCATGGTACGGTAGCGAGCACCATTCACAGTTACGTTGCGGCCATCATCATTTTTGAAAAAATATGGACCGATGATTCCACCAGCCCATAAACCACACCAGACCGTTGTTTTCTCTGGGTGTAAAGGTAGCTCTTGAACCTGTTCTGGTTGCTCTTCATCCCAAATACGGAAATTTTGCTTATTGACGTAATCATTGAGCCAGAAATGCGCCTCATCGCTGAACAAAATTTTGCTCGAAAACAGCGGATCTTCTTCAATCTTTTCAAGAGCCCAATCAGCAAAACGGTGACGTGCAGGAAGGTCATTTGGCTTTAGTTCTTGTACGAGCTGTATTTTGTATGCTTTTAAATGAAGATCCTTCCGTAAAATTGACCAAGTTGTTCCATACGACAGTCCAAGTTGCTGAGAACGGTGCCGAATCGATTCATCGCGGTTTTCACGTACACTCTCTGCTACTGCCGCTATATTCTCAATGCTTCTTGCTGGACGTGGTCTATTCGGTCGAGAATTATCCACCAATGAATATTCGGATTCAAATTTGTTGATGGTATGTCGAATAGTGTTTAAGGCAGGCCGATTATGTTGACCATAATGCGGTCTAAGCGCACGAAAAACATTTGTCACAGAACGCTGATTTTCATAATACAGTTGAACAATTTGTAGACGTTGTTGCGGTGTGAGTCTTTCCATGATGAAATGCCAAACGCTGCTCAACAAATCCACGATGACAGTTTGCCACAACTCGCGCGCGATCTGTAAAAAAAAAACGCAAATGAAAAAAACTCCTCTTAATTGATCACCCGTTAGAAGCTGCAATTAAGAAAAATCTACAGAAACAGGTTTTTACTATCTGTGTGTACCTTACGGCATAGAATGCTGGGGGAATTCTCAATGGTCAACTCGAAATAAATTGCAGGAAGAAAAATTTAAGACATAGGCGGACTCATAGTCAAATCAAGATGCTTCCACTAATAAAAAGCAGTGGTTCTAACAGGTGGGCCATATAGCGTTTGCTTTTTGAGAATGGTAACACAAATGACATGTCAAATGTGTTCATAATTTACTTAAAGGTTTGACATTTACGAAATGGGATGCTATACGCTTGAACAAAATTGAGAAATATTGAAAACCTATTTCCAAAGAGGTGAGTCTTCTTCTTCTTCCGCGGTTACAATAAATGGCGAGCGTAACCGTGACATGCTCAACGAGTTTTTGTTTCCAAAAATTGAAGAGGATGACATGGACGACGTTTGTTTTCAACAGGACGGTGCAGCTTGTCACACTGCCAAAGTTACACTCGAACTTTTGGCTACCGTTTTTGAAAACCGAATAATCAGCCCAAATTCCGATATCAATTCGCCGCCTCGGAGCTGTGATTTAAGCCCGTTGGACTATTTTTTGTGGGGAGCCGTTAAGGACAAATGCTATGCGAACCATCCAGAGACGATTGATGCTTTAAAAGACGAAATCGAAGTTGCCATTCATGAAATTGGAGCCCAAGCAATCGAAAATGTGCTTAAAAATTGGGTTGATCGAATGGCCTACTGTATAACCAGTCGTGAGAGTCATTTGAACGATGTTATTTTTCATTCATAAATGACAATGTTCAATCTTCAAAATAAAAAAAAAGTTTGAAAAAATATTGATTAGTTTTTTTTTGATAGCCGATTCAAAAAGCAAATTTTACATGGCTATATAAGTGGTGCATCAAAATGGCATCTCTTGTGCTAATTGGGTCTGGGCTGTGCCACTGCGAACCAAAAGAAAAATAGAAATAGTCAAAACTGGTCAAAATATTGGGATTCCATTATTTTGTCCGCAACGGTATATGCAACTAATTATACATATGAACATGCACGTATATGTGCAAAAACTCATGCACACTTTGAGCAACACTACATCTAAAATATACCTTCAAGCAGACAGTACAAAATTTAGTTTCCACCACAATGCCTCTTGATATCCTATTGCATGCCTCATAGCCACAAGTTTAGTTATGCTGCTTCCATTTTGCTATCTTCTTAAATGCTACTAATCACCCGGCGCCCTCTTGTTCATTTACGATATTTCAAATACTTTTAACCTCTCCTCATATTGATTTGCATTTACATACAAATATCTTCATACATATAAAGTAGTTACTTAAATACTCGAGAGCGACTCGAGTCCGAGTTAATTATGTTCCATGTGTGCATAGTTAGTGGCAACTTGCTACTTGCTACTTGCAACAACTTGCATACAATTACACAGTTTCCCCCAGTGCACTTGTAATTTGCTTTGTAGTGAAATTTGCCATTTGTTGCACACATATACATACATACATACACTCGCACGCTCGTTGTGTTACAAACCTACACACGTGCATATCTATCTATTTACATATTCATTCATACTGATTTACATATGTGTGTGTGTGTGGGAGTATGCCCAGGTACTGTGTTAGTCTGCTGGTGCTTAGTGATATTTGAAGCCTATTAATTGAAGCCTGCATTTTCTAAGCACTTATCCACTTTCAGTGTACTGTTGTTGTTTGAATCTTTGCTTGCACTTACATAGTAGAGTTACCGCTTTTCTACTTCTTGAACTGATTTTACTCGTAACATTGGCTTCACAATTTTATGTTTCATAGTGGTGTTTTTTTCAAGTCAACATATCTTCATGGACTGATTATTACTTACTCGTAGTTATTCACTGCTTTTGCTAAAAGTTTGTATTTGTTGCTTAAGGTTAAGAGGCTTTTGTTTTTGGCTTCGCCAAAGTACTTCGTCGAAATTTGCATAGCTTATCAAATTTTGGCTTGGCCTGTTTGTTGTTGTTGCCACTGCTGTATGAAGGCTTCGACTGTAGCAAAAATATTAACAAACGCTTTTATTTCAGTTGTTGCGAAAACTCCAAGTGTGGTTTGCCACAGAAAATATGTGTGAGGTGCGGCAATTAAGGCTCTACACTTAGTCTCTGCGGGCAGTTGTGGTATTGCTGGATGTTATATTCCTATTCGGTCTAATTTGCGTCACTTTGTATCTTTTATAAACTATGTATTTCAGTCTCATACATAGACACTTAAAATATGCTTGGTGCATACCTCTGTTAAGTGCGGTTAGGTTACATGGGCTGCTCTGAAATCACGCATCCGCTCGGGATACCTAGGACAAGATTTTGACAGACCGGACCCAAACTGTCCAAGAACTCGAAAAAATGGTCTACTGGGAAAATTGATAGCTGTGAAAAAGTTCGCCAATATCTTTCTCCTAGAGCATTGCGCAGTGAAAGGGAAGTCGCTTAGCGCTCTCTTCTTTTTCTGTCCCAGCAGAGTTTTTGTATTGCCTAAAATCCTCGGTTTTAGAACTGGAAATTACCATATAAGTTTACTTCAAAATAATTTGTACCTTTCATTAAATGCTTCATGGAGGCAAGCTGCTTATCTCGCGATCTGTCTAATCTATCCGCTTAAACTTTGTTTGGCAAAGCACATTTTGTTTATAGACTGCCTAAATTAGTGTGTTATTTGGGACCCAATGTGTGTAATGCATGCTTGAACTCGCCCATGCGGAGCTATAAAAAAAAAAAAAATAATTGGCGCGTACACTTCTGTTAGGTGTTTGGCCGAGCTCCTCCTCCTATTTGTGGTGTGCGTTTTGATGTTGTTCCACAAATGGAGGGACCTACAGTTTCAAGCCGACTCCGAACGGCAAATATTTTTATGAGGAGCTTTTTCATGGCAGAAATACACTCGGAGGTTTGCCATTGCCTGCCGAGGGGCGACCGCTATTAGAAAAATGTTTTTATAAATTTTGCTTTCACCGAGATTCGAACCAACGACCTCTCTGTGAATTCCGAATAGTATCACACACACCATGCGGAGCTATATCTTTTAAAAACTAAAATATTACTGAAAAGTACTATACCAGGTTTTACTTTGGATTTGGAGAAAAGCATATTTGCGAAGACATTTATATTATCACCACTAGTTAAGCTATTATCTTCATGTTCTGGATCAGGAGTGTCTTAGCGCGTTCAGAGTAGCATGTGCGTACGGAACAGTATCTGATGATGTCATCTGCGTTACAGCGAGTAAAGTTCTCCTTGATATACGAGCAGAAGAACTTAAGCGACTGTATCACTCACGTGGGCTCAAACCAACATCTGAAGATAAAATAACCGAGCGCGAACGTACGATAGCAAAGTGGCCAAATTGATGGGATCACTCCTCTAAAGGACGATGGACGTATAAGTTGATCCCCAAACTAGATGAATGGATAAGCAGAAAGCACGGCGAAACGGATTACTATTTAAGCCAAATCCTCAGCGGACATGATGGCTTTCTTGCGTACTTCCACCGTTTTAATCTAGCAGATAATTCGACCTACCCAGAGTGCCACAGCGAATATGAGAGTGCAGAACACGTGACTTGCGCCAGATTTTATGAAGATCGCTTCGAGCTCGCAAAAGGCCTCGGCCTCGTCCCCACACCAGAAAACCGTGTAACGCAAATGCTGAACTCGAATAAGAAATGCGAAGCAGTAAAACAGTTTGCATCAAGGATATTAATAAAACTGCGAAACTCAGAATGAGAGCACAAAGCGGAAGCAAAGCGAATGCGACCGATTTAAAATACCCAAGAGATGCCCAGATGCGTCGCCCAAAGAAGCCAGATCTCCTGTGGGGATGACTGTGTTCACGAACAGACGACAAGCACGAACGCGTGGGGTAAACCCTCAAGACAAACCCAAATAGACGACAAGTCGATATCGATAACTATCGGTGACAAACTAATCTATCGATAGCGTACAGGTATATATCCCAAATACGCAAATAAGAGAGGAACCTGGACGCAGATACTAAATGTCTAAAAGGCATAAACACGGCTCCACCTTGATGAAATTGCTTTTAGCAGACCCAGGGTGGAACTACACAGGAAAGCGCAGAAAAGATGGAGCAGCATTTCTTCAAGTGCTATTTCGAAAACCCTTTGGCCCCAATAAGACATACGAAGTACTCAGAAAGTCCTTTTAACTCCTCGCCATTAAATTTTCTAACTCGTTGCTGTGTTTACCGGTCACTGAACGATCGGCACGCACGCGGAAAAGCTAGGTTTACCATTTAACCTCCATTGCTGAAGCTGTGGGGACCTTTCAGAGAAGGTGACTGTAGAGAATTTTCTCTGTAAATGTCCGAGTTTGACAGCTAGACGACTAAGGTCACTAGACGCTCCTTTCTTCGACAGCCTGGAGCAGTGCGCCAACCTAAGTCCAATCAATCGCCTCCATTATATCAACAGCTCTGGCTGGCTGTAGATATCTGACTGTTGGAGGTCTCATAAAGGTATCAAAACAGCGCTTTATTGCTACTTGAGCAGTGCCAGATCGGCACTTCAACCGTTTCACCTACTTCACACTTTTTTTAATTTTAGCAACCTCCAGATATTGTAGTTTTTCGGAGTAAAATTAATGCTTCTAAATGAATCTAAGCCTCATATGGATTCAGCATCTCGCTTGTCCCCCAGCACACGGTAGGTGATAATCAACTCTTTCTCCGGGAGGGAATTTGTCAGGTTTGTTTATGGATGTTTTGAGTGGAAACGAAATGTTTTATTTCATCTGCATTTACATTTTGCGCTGTTGACCTGTACTAAAAATGTCGTTAATGAATAAGCGAATTGAGCCTCGAGGTACAACTGACTAGAGTAGTTTTCTTTGGGAGAGCTCAGAGCCATTTTTTCTGCCTCAAAGCTGTACTGCGAATTCATCGAACTCAAACTAGTTCGGGGTTAATCGAGTAAACATTTTTTTGAGAAATCAAGAGGGTATATCAATTTTAGATTATTTATTATAAATACCGATCCCCTGCCTTTTTTTCAGTACATTAAAGAAAAAAGGATAAGACTGAATTTAAACTTTCTGCTTGAATTATGCCTTGTCGTGACTTGGAATGTCGGAATTTGGAGAGCTCCCAAATACTCTTACTTCGCAAGTGTAAATGTACTGAAATATTATTTTGTTCGGCATCAACTCATTGAGTGTTTCCTACTGAAGTCTTGACTATCTAATTAGCACGAAATTTTAAATATCACCAATTATTTACTACTAATTTTTATGCCAAATAATAAACATCTTCACCGATATGACAGCTGACTATCCCATTTCGTTTTTATGACTTTTAGCGAACATCTGCGGTGAGCTAATAAAATAGCGACATGAAAAATTAAAAACAACAACAACAAAAAAGGAAAAACAGACAAAAGTGAAGCGAACCCAAAACCATAAGCAGCGAATTAAATGGAATTAATTTACTGCACGCCGAACAAATGAGCATTGCATGTGTGCAACATGAACCGAAATAAGGAATCCCGCTAAAAACAACAGTAACAGCAACTGTGGTAGACAACAAAAATCAAGATAGCACCGTGCAAAACGGTGAAACCGAAAATAACTGCGCAAAAATAAAATAAAACGGGAAATTAGTATCTACGAGCCAGAAGCGCGCCGAGCATAAGCGGGGGCAGGCAACAACGGTTGAGGTGAAAAATGCAGAGCAAACTTTAGTAATTAGCGACGAGTTAACAGATATTTTGTTGTTATTGTTAATGATGTACACACACACACACACACACATGCATGCATGCATAGCTAACATGGCAGGACGATGCAGCGATGTGCAACATGGAATTAGAGTGAGGAGGAAAAAGAGCAAAATAAATTTTCTTTTGGAAATGCACTGTGAGGCAAAGAGAGGAATACCGAAAAGCTGAAAGGAATCTTTGGTGGTGACTGTGGCAGTAGTAAATGTCAGCAGTAACGCGTTCGCGATTAAAGATAACAAAAAAGGAAATACCTACAAACAAGCTGAGGCACACAGCAGATATGTATGTAGTTATGTATGTATGTGTATTTATGTAGCGCTGCAATGAGCTACTGGCAAATGTGACTTCGTCGCATTTGAGCAATTTTTTTCCACTTTTTCTGTTTGTTTTTGATAAAAGCCACATACGAGCATAGGGCGTCATTTCAAATGAAAACAGGAAGCTAATAAAGCGCAATTAAACATACCAACATGTAATCAAACAGCTGTACATATTCGCGTTTGTATGTGTGTATGTGTGTATATAAATTAGAAGACAGAAGACAGAACTAAGATAGCAGCCTTCTCAGAATTAACGACGGAAGTTCAGGGCAGCGCCGCCTTGCAAGCAGTGGGTGGCAGCTTTTAAGGAGCAATGCACAACAATAATAAAAAACAGAAATGCAAGAGCGCACAGCACACACTGAGCGACAGCAATATTGCCATGAAATGAAAATAAATACAAAAAAAAAAAAAAACAAAAAAAAAAAAACAAGGTTACTTGGAATGTAAGGCAATAAAGTCAGAACTCAAGGATGCACAGAATTTAATTTTAGTTTTACTTCATTCAACTGCGCATTGCAGTACGCGTAGCTGACACCAGCGTGCACCGACAGGTGTTGCCAGATTACTGCCGGGATTGCAGCCCCCTTTACGGCAGGTAGCCAGGGGCGCAGAGCAGCACAACGCGAGGCACTATGCCATTTGGCATATAGATAGATGGAAATATAATGGAATTAAATTAATTACGAACATTATCGCTTCACATGCAATTGCGAGGAGCCGCAGGCGTAAAGGATACGAAACTAAAAACTACTGCAGGGCGGGCACATGAAGTCATCGATGTAGAGGATGTCTCACTAAGGTTGTCTATTTTGAATAAAAATAAATTAAATTTGAAGCAAAAGAACAACGCAATTCCACTATGGAATAAGGGGTGAAGTATGCACATTCGGATGGCGCAAAAAAAGTGTATCTTCGTGATTCCCGCTAACTTTGTCCTATGACCAAAAGAATTAGAAACCAGTTTTTTAAATATTTTGTTTTTACATTTGCTTGGGCGTTTACCATTACCATTCAATTATCACTGTATTCCTCCTTTTTTAATTTATTTTCTTTAATTTCTAAAAAATTACTAAAAAAAGAAATTATAAATAAAAGAAATATTCCTACAAAACTAAAAAAAAAAATTAAAAAAAAAAATATTTATTCTTATTTCAAATTATTTATTTTCGTTTCTTTCCAGTACATTTTATATAAAATATTTACGGATGCATGTTATTCCAAATTTTCCTTTCAATTTTTTTTCACCAATGTATAAAAAATTATCGCAAAATATAAAAAACAATAAAAAAATAGATAAATAGTGGGACCCTGCAAACCCTCCAAAAAAAAAAAAAAATAATAAAAATAAATAATTATTTGTGTTAAAAATTATTTATTTTCATTTTTTGTTTGGTTTTGAAGTAACTTTCGTATAAAATATACAGGCCTCGATGCTATTTTAACTCCTCTTTTTATTTTTCCTTACCATTCCCTTCGCAGCACTTCAAAAAATAATTTTTTTATCTTGTTCAGCTCCTCCTTCGATGCCGTCTTTATCTCGTCAATCGTAGCGTAGCGTCGCGCTTTCATGGGCCTCTTCAGTTTCGGGAACAAGAAACAGTCACAGGAGGCCAGATCTGGGGAATACGGTGGCTGTGGCATCATTAGTGTGTTGTTGTTGGCCAAAAAGTCGCGCACAAGCAACGATGTGTGAGCAGAGGCGTTATCGTGATGCAAGAACCAAGTTTTGTTCTTTCACAAATCCGGGCGTATCTGGCGGATTTCTTCACGCGAATTGCGCATAACTTGCAGGTAATATTCCTTATTGACCGTTTTACCCTGTGGCAAGAACTTATGATGCACAACGCCCGTGCAATCAAAGAAAACGGTAAGCAAAACTTTTAGATTCGACCGAACTTGGAGCGCTTCTTTCGTTTTTCCGTCTTGGTTCGTGCGGCAGCTTCCATTGAGATAATTGAGCCTTAGTTTCCGCGTCATAACCATAAACTCACGATTCGTCACCAGTTATGACCCTCTGGATCAAATTTGGGTTGGTACGGACAGAGTTCAACTTCTCATTAGCAATGTTCATGCGATGCTGCTTTTAGTCGAAATTGAGCAGTTTTGGTACGAATTTCGCGGGAACTCGTCTCATGCCCAAATCATTGAAAAAAATCAAATGGCACAAGCCAATCGATATGTCTAGGTCTTCAGCAGCTTCTCTAACGGTGATTCGACGATTGGCCAATACGATTTTCTTCACTTCATCAATTTTTTCGTCTGTTGTTGAAGTGCTCAGGCGTCCGGCACGCGTCTCGTCGTTCACATCTTCTCGACCTTCTGAGAAGATTTTGTACCACCGACAAACGTTGCTTTGGTCTAGTCCAAAGTAGTTTCTCCGTGTGTTACAGTCAACATTCGGAATGCATCCGCGCACTTAACTTCGATTTTCACACAAAATTTGATACAGGTTCGTTGATCCATATTTTTGAGTAGGTAAAAATCGAAGACGAGCCGAAACACGTGCAAGCAAAGCAGCTGTTTTAAATTAACTGAACATTGAAAATGGCATGAGTGAGAGACATGAGCACCAACATATCGCCACAAAAAATTGAAATTCGAATATACGTAACCTGCGAAAATTCAAAACTCGCGATACTTTTTCAACACATCTCGTACTCGCTGTTAGTTCGGATTTTTCCAAACTGGATAAAGAAGTAAATCGAATCTGTCTGGTGGTGAACGAGGACAAAACGAAGTACCTCCTGCCATCAAACAAACAGTTCAAGCACTCGCGTATCGGCACCCACACCACTGTTGACAGTTATGATTTCGAAGTGGTAAGAGACTTCGTTTATTTAGGAACCAGCATTGACACCGATAACAATGTCAGCCTTGAAATCAAACGTAGAATCTCTCTTACCAAGAAATGCTACTTTGGACTAAGTAGGTAATTGAGTAGTAAAGTTCTCTCTCGACGAACAAAACTAGCACTCTACAAGACTCTCATCATGCCCGTCCTAACGTATGGCGCAGAAGCTTTAACGATGAGTACATCCGATGAGATTCTGTGGAAGATTTTTTGCCCTTTGCATGTTGGTGATGGCGAGTATCGTAGGTGTTGGAACGATGAGCTGTATCAGCTTTCCGACGACAAAGACATAGTGATACGAACAAAAATCCAGCGGCTACATTGACTGGGTTATGACGTCCGAATGGACAAAAAAGTCCCGGCTCTGAAAGTACCACCTGGTGGTTTAGAAGAAGAGGAAGGCCTCCTCTGGAAAATGCAAGTGGAGAAGGTCTTGGCTTCACTTGGTGTTTCCAACTGACGATGGTTAGGACGAGAAAGGATCGACTGGCGCGCTTTGTTAAACTCGGTCAAAATCGTGTAAAGAAGAAGAGGAACGTCTATATTTTTGTTAGAATTAAGGGTGTAGTTTTGGAGGTTAGTTACGGAATAAGTTGACGATCTTTTCATTAACATTTTGGAGTAGTGACTCAGCAATGATGAGTCGTCTTTAAATTCAAAAATTTTTCATGTGCTGTTGACTGTACCTTCAGAAACCCGAAATAATAGATGATGATATTTTCGAACCACTTTACAGTGAGGAAAAATATCCTGTTCTGGGCAACCTTCTGCTAAAAGTAGGGACTTAATTTTTTTTTTCGAACTCGAGAAAGTAATAATGTAACTTTGAAAAATCGTTTTAAGCCTATGATAAATCTGTAAAATTGTGTTATAAGCCTTTTAAGTCACTGATGAAAAATTTAATATCCCAAGTTTGAAATTAAAATTGGCGAATGCAAAATGTTATTTATCCTCAGGTTGGGTATTTATATGTTTGACTATTTATTAAGTGCAGTGTTCTTTGATTGCTGTGCATTTAGGGAATTTTTGTGGGAGCCTAAAACTGCCCCTATTCAAAGGTAAAAGTAATAATCAAGAAACCTTTGACTCTTTCTTATTAAGAAATAGCACCATCTGCCCCTTGAGTTCTGATTAATTATATGAGCTTATATAAAGGAAATAAACAGCTAAAGAAAAAGAAGAAGGGGCTTTGGAATAGAGGATCATGACCAACGGTGGCCTGAAACTCAATACTCATACTAACATCCATCTTACAAGTCCCTAGGACCAACGCCAAAAAAAAAAACGCTAATTGAAAACATTACACCCAGTATATTTTGCGATGGTACGTAGGAACACACCAGTACGTTATATGTATCCTCCTACGCTCTGATTATCATTTACTTATAGTGGAAATCAATATCGACTTCTCCTTATGCATTTCAATATATATTTTTTTGGAATTTTATTGCTCTCTCTGCCATTTGCATGTTTTGTATTATAGCCATGGCTGGTGGGGACTGCTAATTGTGCCTGTGCATTACCACATGAATACTGGTTGTTTCACACATGAATGCAAGGTCCTCATATTCAGCTTAAGGCAGTCTAAGAAAGCAAGTAGTTTTGTATTACTCCATTCTTGACTAGTTTCAAAGTGGTCCAAATTAAATATAATAGATAGAAGGTGAAAGTATTTATTGGGAATATGTTTGGTATGATGAATCATTCCTATTTGCGTATGCGCTGTCAATTATATGTGCGTAATTTTGCTATTCGATCTACTTGAGAGAGTAGGGATAATTTCCCTTCAGTTGCTTTATTTGCGCATTGTCCGTATATTTAAATTTTTGAAAATTGATTTACTTGTAGGCTTAAGTATAAAAGGAAGTAAATCGAAAAAATTTTTAGAATAATTTCACCATTTTGAGATTTATTCAATGTGGAAAAGTTTGGTGTGGAGTTGTTAAAGTGAAACATCTTCGGTTTTTTTTGACTTTTTTATAAATGTTATTTTTTTTTTGAACATAATATATTATATAAACAATTTTCTTTTGGAAAAAGTTTTATGTTTTTTGAAAAAAAAAGTTTTATTTTTCTGAGATCTTTGTTTATTTCTTTGTTCAAGTTTTTTGGGACACTTTTTTGACATTTGGAAAAACGTTTACTCTGAGGGTTTTGTTTTTCTTATTTTTGAAGTAAAACTTCTTAGGCGTCAATGGACGAGCGAGAATGGAAAGTAAAATTTCAAGGCCATGCAACGTTTTGGGCATTTTCGTTCCGCGAGAGAGAAAAAGATATAACGTTGAGGCTCTTGTTTATTGGTGCAAACACATAAGAAATATATTTTTGGTGCCTACTTTTTGGCGTTATATTTCCCTCGTGCCTACTGTTTGGAGCACTTTTTGGTCCGATCGACCCTTCTCCGTGTTTTGTAAATTTTGTCAATTTGTATTCTCTGCAAATGTTGTGATATATATTCCTTCTCTTTCTCTCTCTAATTCTCTCTCGGGTCTCTCCCTCTTTCTTTGTCCGCCTTGAAAGCTTCACTTCTGTTATGTGTACTATGCTACACGCACTTTTTTTTCTTGACATGTAACCCCTTTCGGTAATCCCTGAAACATTCATAGTGGAGTTTCTATTACTCCAAAAATATTAAAAAAAAATACAAAAATTTTGAGGGAAAAAATTTGCTTATTAAGAAAAATTAAAAACAGTTTTTTTTTTTAAAAGGGTTATTTTTCTGCACATTTTTTTAGTGGGGTTTCCATAACTTGAAAAAAAATTAAAAAAAATCCCAAAAATGTTAAGGAAAAAATTTTTTTTATTTACAAATATTAAAAAAATTTGTTGTTTTGAATCCCAATAATTTTGAGGAAAAACATTTAAAAAAAGTTTAATTATTTTTGAAAAAAATATTTAATTTTTTATTCAAGATTTGTGGGACTCTCTTATTTTCTCAATTTTGTTCAAATTTTTTCATTAATACCTGAGACTATATCCTGCAATCCCTGAAAATTTTGAGGAAAAAATCAATTCTGTGTTTGTTTTTTAAAGTTTATTTGATCCTAAAAAATAAATATGAAAATGTTGCAAGCAACCGAAATGATTAGTAGATTTTTCTCAGCATTTTTTCTGTTTACTTGTTATTATACTCAAATTTACTCTCTTTGGAAAGACAAAAAGTAATACCTTGGTAATACCGGAAAAGTTAATGTTCCAAATAGTGTAAATGATTTTCAATAGAAAAAATATTCAGTTTTATTACTGGTGCTTTAAAGTATAGATAATTTATTATAGATGAACAGCTTTGTAAATAAATATCTACCTTATTTATATATCGGCGGACGACTTTTAAAGTCATTGCTTGATGTTCATTTAAATGAAGTAAAAAATATTGTAGAGTTTTGTAAGGTTTTTGTAAAAAATATATCAACTATATAATCATGTGTTATTTGGGCGTGAAGCAATTCGCTAATAGGACGGATTTGTGGGAAAACTAATCGTGGATTTTGCAACATGGTATCAAGAATGAAACGAATCCATCCATCCAGAACCCATCGAATTTACCTGATATGGCTCCTCGCGATTTTTTCTGTCTGACCGCGTCAAAAAATCAGTACGGAGAACACGTAATAACAGCCCAAAGGAGGTAATGGAAAAATGGAAGGCGGCTCTTATGGCTATCCCGAAAATATGGTTCCAAAATGTTTCGAGAGCTGCATCAAACGCTGCCATAAGTGCCTTGCAGTTAGAAGGGAGTACTTTGAAAGCGATATTATCAATTTTGAGTACCTGTGTTGAGTGCTAATTTTAATTTTCTAAATATATTCCGTAAACTTGTTGATCCCACCTTGATCGTTAGACCAATTGGCTTCGAAATCCTAACGTTCGCATGCGTTGAATGAATTTCCTGGATGGGTGGGATGCCCAATTCTAGTTGCTGCCCAACAACTAGTTGAGTACCGTCAAGTAGATCTACTTTTCCTGCCTTTCTTTCTACCTTCAAGCTTCTACATGCGCTCGTTACTACTTTCATATAAAGGGTGAGCAATTTAGAGGTATTGGATTTTAAAATGAAATTAAACATCAAAAATCAAAATTGATTGAACAATCTTTATCATTTTTGTGTAAGGCTATTCATGACATTTACTTTTTAAAGATAGTCCTTTTAAAATGTTGGTCGCAACTGTCACGTAATGCGGCTTACGGATGGCCAATTTTGAAAGACTCATTGGAAGACTTTGGTCGGCTATGCACGAGAGCTTTAGTAAAGTTAGCTTCCAATACATCAATCGAAGCATTTGGACTTTATATACCCCTACATATAAAAGTCCAAAGGTGTGATATCACACGATCTTGGTGGTTAATCCATTGCTCCGAGATGAGAGATGAATTGCTCACACAAACGGGGACGCAGTAAATCTATTGTTTCGCGGGCTGCATGGCAAGTAGCGCCCTTTTTTTGGAACCAGCTGGTGATCACGGGATTGAATTTCTGGCATTCGGCATCAAAAAGTCGTTTATCAAGGCATGATAGCGTTCACCATTCCCTGTTACATTGGCGCCAGCCTTGTCTTTGAAGAAATATGGGCCGATGATTCCTCCTGCCCATAGGCTGCACCAAGCGGTTGTTTTTTATATGTATATAATGGCTGCTCTTGAATGGTTTCGGGTCGCTCTTCAGCCAAAATATGTCAATTTTGATTATTGTCCTCGCCTTTAAGTCAAAAATGGGTCTCATCCCAAAACACCATAAGTTGGCCTGAACGCGTGATAATCACTTCACAAAGCGTCGATTTCGTAGTGCGATTTTTAGACGTTATTAAGACGTGAGTCTTTCCATGTTGAAATGTCAATGAATACTGAAAAAAGTTATCTGTCGAAAAACCTTAGATATTGGAAAAGTACTTCCCTTTTGATCACCCTTCAAGTCTCGCAAAAAAATTAATCGCATAATGTGCAAGTGCGCCCTTTTCCACAGTTGTAAGTCTACATTGTTTCTGTTGCTTGTTCCAATATCAGTTGTATGTAAGGCATACAAAAACAAAGAGATATCAATTAATTCTTCTGTTCCGCGCCATTTATTCCGCGAATATTTTTCTTTTCCTACTGCCAACATTTCTACTTTTAATAAACTGAAAATATCGAACCCGTTGGTTCCTGCTCAATTCACCTTGTTAGCTTTTCATATCTGTTGCTTCTGCTTTTCAATTGAGAAATTCCTCAATTTTCAATAAGGCAGAAAAATAAGCGCAAAGTGGAAAATAAAAACTAGGGGCCGAACAGCCGAATGGGATTGTACGTGACTACTTTTCGGCCGGTCTCGAGTTGGAAGCCCACTGTGGGCGTCATTTTTCTATAGGGGTGCACCTTCAGAAAGTAGTTGCATACCTCCGAGCATATTTTTGTAAATGAAAAGTTTCATATATTTGTTTGTTTTGTTTGTTAACAGTAATAAGATTCATATAAAATCTATCTGCCGTTCGGGGGTGGCATTCAACTGTTCAAATATTTTAATTTACACGAGCACAACAAATAGCACATCACAAATCAGAGGAGCAGCTCGGCCAGAGACCTGTGCAAAGGTGTGTGTATGCGCTAATTATATGAATGTATAAGTGTACTTTTGTATATTAATAAGTACGTATTAAAGGGTGTAAGTGAAGGAACTCGTATATGAATGTAGATAGGTGTGTTTGTGTGTATGTGTGCTTAACTTTGATACAACTAAAACTAATTAAATCTAATTTTTTTTCCTTGAAATGTGTATGTCCAGCTTAATGAAGCTCACTGCGGTCCATTCGCAAATATTTGTGTCTTTGTGTGTGCTGCTGTTGATGTTAATTACAAAGTTGACTGGCAACACAGTTCACAGTTATTTGCTGCAGGTGTATGTATATGTATTCATATATTTGTTTCCTACAAATACGTACTTACAAATATGTGTACTGCAATCCCAACTAATACAACCATCTGGTATATAAATTCCGTTTGTTGTGCACAACTTTCGCTCGGAACAGCTGAGGCTGACATCCACATAATATGCAAGTCCTTTAATCTCCTGTGCTGGTGTCAGTGAGTTGGCTACATAAATCCTTCTGCGCAAGCTTCTGCCGGCGGCCAGCCTTTCATTATGACCACTGCTGTGTGTGTGTGTGTGTGCGTTTGCTTTGTTACAATTAAAAACCAAAAGTCACTAAAGCGCACATCTGTCATTAACATTGTCTAAAACCAGCTGCCACTAGCAGTGCGAAATCCTTAGCGATCAGCAGCTATACGGATATGTATGTGTGTACGTTTTTGCAGCTCTACATTTTTATAAACTTAATTAGCAAGTGACACAAGCAAACTTGCCAGTTCATGCAACATTATTTTAGAGGAATAGTAAGTAATCTGTATGATTTGTGCAACATAACTTCTTGACTAAAAATTAAAAACAAATTTTTTATATTGGGTATGGGAATAAATTTTCATCCTTTCTTAGCCAAAGTTATTATGTGAATTATGTGCCATTTGAAGCTACAACTTTACTCCATCTTCCTACGAAAATTGATTTGATTCATTCATTGAGCCAGTTTGCGATACTGTCGTAAGAAGTGAACCGCTCTCCAATAGGGGCTGACTGCATCGATCGGAACAGATGGTAATTCTAAGATGCAATGTCTGGAAAATACGGCAGATGGGACAAGATTTCCCAATTTAGTCCCTTTAAATATTTCTTGTCCGATTTAGCAACGTGTGGCCTGGCGCTGTCATGCAGCCAAATCAGTTTTTCAAGTATACCATCCCATTCTGGCCAGTTTTCTTTGAGAGCTCGATTCAAAAACATTAACTGCAGTCTGCAGCAATCGCAAGTGATGTTCTCAGATGGTTTAAAGAGTTCATAATAGATGACATCCTTCTCATCCCACCAGATGCACAACATAACCTTTGAAGCATGAATATTTTTTTTCGCTGTCGATTGAGCTGGTTCACCTGGCAAGCTCCAACATTTTCGACGTTTAGGGCTATCATAATAGATAAATTTTTCATTGCCAGTGACGATGGGATGCAGTAAACCCTTTTTTCTGTCGTTCAAGAAGCATCTCATATGTCACCAAGCGTCTTTCGATATCCTTCTCCTTCAATTGATGTGGCACCCAGTTACCTGCTTTCTGGACCATTCCCATCGCATGCAAACGTTTACCGACGGTTTATCTTTCAACATGAAACTATTTAGACATATCACCATGGGTTCCACATACGTCTTCATCTAATAATTGTTGTAGTTGCGTATCTTCGAATTTTTTCGGTGCCCCTTCGCGATCTTTATCACTCACGTCGAAATTGCCACTTTGGAAGCGTCGCAACCACTCTTTACAAGTTGTATTTGATGGAGCTTGATTACCGTAAATATTGATCAGTATACGACTCGTTTCAGCTGCATTTTTCTTTAAAAGGTAATAATCAAGCTTGACTTCCCGCAAATGCTGGTTTTTCAGGACGAACGTAGACATTTTTGACGTCAGATAAAAAAGGGATCTTTACTCTTCAAACGAATGTCAACTACTGCGGTCGAGACCTAACATACATACCTTAAAATCAGCAATACATATATAATTAGAGCCTATACCTCTTTTATGAGGGCGGAAACTTATTCCCATACCCAAAAAAGGCCGTAAAAAAAAACTTTGCAAAAAAAAACTTTACAAAGAAAAAACTTCACTGTTTCATTTAAGTATTAATATTTCCCAGAGTTGTTATAATTATAATAAAAGAAATATATTTTCCGAATATAGAAAAAAAAATGTTTTTGGACAAAATAAATAAAATCAAGTTCAGATGAGAGGACCTAGCCAGCGGATGCGTTGGATCTTTATTCACTGCACTATGTCTATGTCGCTGTAACGTTCATACAGCTCTTTGTTCCATTGCCTGCGTTACTCGGTCTCGTTAAGGCGCAAAGGTTCGTAAATCTTCCGTAGAATACTTTAAGCAGAGCTTCATCGAATCTGGTCACCACCACATAGATAAAAGAACTTTGAGAGACTTCTAAGGTATTCGTTTTGTTCGCCGAGAGAGGATTTTATTACTCAATTGCCTACAGCTTAATTTTATTATGATTAAAAAACAATTCATATACTGTTTTCAGTAGCTTTAAGAATATAGGTAAGCAAGATTAAATGAGTGCATAAAAGAAATAAAATCAATAAATGTAAGAAATGAAGTAAATATTCTCTGTTATTGGCGCTCCCTTAAGTTTTTACAGTAATGAGCAGGGTTGATTTGAAAATTTCGTTAATCAGTTAATAAATTCAACTAATTAAAATTAAAGTGGTACTATAAAAGCCGATGTTTATTTAGATAATAATGTTTAGCGATTTCCAATAAGAGTGGGTGGATACAGAAATCGGATAATGAAGGAATGTCAGCCTTACTTTTTATACACTGATGATGACCTCTTTTAAATCCTTATAAAAATGCTTCTGTGCATAAAAAATGTTAAAAATGGATTTTATTTTTAAGTTTAGTTAATTTTTACTGGCGGTCGCCGTAGCCGAATGGGTTGGTGCGTGATTACCATTCGGAATTCACAGATAGAGCGTTGGTTCGAATCTCGGTGAAAGCAAAATTAATAAAAACATTTTTCTAATAGCGGTCGCCGCTCGGCAGGCAATGGCAAACCTCCGAGTGTATTTCTGCCATGAAAAAGCTCCTCATAAAAAATATTTGCCGTTCGGAGTTGGCTTGAAACTGTAGGTCCCTCCATTTTGTGGAACAACATCAAGACGCACACCAAAAATAGGAGTAGGAGCTCGGCCAAACACCCAAAAAGGGTGTACGCGCCAATTATATATATATATATATATATAAATGATTAAAACTGCGACTTATATTTCTTAAAAAAAAAAATTGGGAAAAATAGAGGTGCCACTTCTCAGCCGATTTCAATAATTTCTATTTCCCTGGAAGGAGTATTTTGATTCTCTATACCAAAAATAAAATAAATGCAAATTTCTGAGAAGGTATTGAAAATTTAGTAGCATCATCTTTTCTTCAAATCCAAAAAAAAAAACCAAATTTTTGCATATCCCGAAAATAATATTTTGATTTAGCGGAACATTTTTCTTAAGATTATTATATCTAATGTCGGGGCTATTCGCCTTGCCGGTCGGTGTAATCGCAAAAATTTCCTCCGGAACTCACTTGTTAATCTGCGACGACTGATATCCTTCCCGAACTTATATAAATTTTATTTGCGCTGAAGTTTTTAACATTTCTATTATGGCATTTTAATAAGTGCACCACCGAGCGTTTTAAATACCATTACTTTAAATCACTTCAACTAGTAGCGAACAACAATCAGGCGACCTCATTCGCGAGCAGGTATCCACTTACATTCCAGTGATTGATGCACCACGCCCCGCTGACGTAGCAGCGTACAACACCAACACACACACTCACACATACATAAGCTGTACCGCATTTGTATTTGCTTGAGATTAATTACACTGCAGCACGAGTTAATTCAACGTGGCCGGCATAAATCATGCAAAACCTTTCACTTTTCAACATGCCACAAGTCGCCAAATGCCAGCAACAGTAGCAGCAGCAGAAGTAGTGAGCAAAACCGGTGCCAGAGACAGAGTGTACGACAGTGGCGATTTGCGTCAACTTTCGCTGGGTGCGGCACTGCAGCACCTGGCAACACAGCAGGATGACTCTCTCAATGCGATATTGGGGTTGTATGACGCTTTTTTCTTCTTTTTTTTTGTAATGCTATTTCCATACGATATAAAATGTATTTGGCTTATGAGTTAAAAGATTTGAATTTTTTTAACTCCTTGTACATGGGTCACTGCAATGACCGCGTTTTCCGTATTCTAAACGTATTTTAATCACGTTCATTTACACACAGCCTACCCACACACACACACACACACACACACACACACACACACACACGTACACTCATGCGCATTTATATGCAAATTTATTGCATATGGGTGCATGTGAGTTTTGCTACTTATAATCACCCAATAAACCATTAAATGAGAATGCAACTCGATGGTTGCCAATTAATTTTTTATTTTATTATATATTATATTTTCTGTTTTATTTTGTTACTGAGAAAAAACTCAGTTCTTAACTTGAACTAAAGCTTTATTCTTCATTGTTTAATATACCAACTTTTTACAAGGTGGCGCAAGAATTAATCATGCGGTTTTGTTTTTCAATAAACTTCTTTACTAAATTAAAAATATTTTGAGTGAAGGGTGTATAAATCATATCGTTTTTGATTTCATTTTGCAGCTCTGACTTTGGCCCAGACTTATTGGTATAGGCCATTGAATTTGAAAAGGTCGAGCCAAGGAGCACCAGGAGATTTGGTGGCTCCTAAAACACTCAGGCTAAAAAGCCCATTGTATTTAAAGCTCTGGAAAGGGGGTAGATAGTCAAGGAGGGAGGGAGAAAAGTATCAGAGAAAGAGATAGGAAAGAATAGAGACAGAGATAGAGATAGTTAGTCCTGTGAGAATTTTCCAGATTCTTTGGCAAATCTGTAAATATCCTCCAGTTTTAGAGAACGAATATTACTCATTCTCATGACATCGGAACCCAATACTCGTAGTCGCGCTCTAGCAAAGGCAGGACACTCACAGAGAAAGTGCTCAGTGCTATCCGCCTCCTCCGAGCATGACAGACATACCGGGTCCTCGATGATTCCAATGGTGGTCATATGCTGACCCCATGGGTTGTGTCCTGTAATGATGCCGACAATCAACCGCATGTCCTTCCTTCTAAGTTTTAGTAGAAAGTTTGACAGTTTTCTGTTCGGACTTGTCACAAAACACTTTGCAGTTCTGCAGCGTTCTAGACCGGACCATCGCTCTTTATGTAGATTGCCTACATAATCGTTGATCCAATTCTTGATTCCTGCGGGACTGAATCCGATTATTGGCTCTGGCCCCTGTGGGAGCACCGCTGATCCACGGTTGGCCAATTCGTCGGCAATTTCGTTTCCTTGAACACCGGAGTGTCCCGGAACCCATATAAGTACAAGCCTGTTTTGTCTTGCGACAGAATTAAGCTTCTTCTTACATTCTTGAACAATCCTTGAGGTTTGCTTCGCGTTCTCCAGGGCCTTCAATGCAGCCTGACTGTCACTGAAGACTCCAATCTGTTTCCCGCTCCATCTCCTCTGGATTATCCATTCGGCTACTTTTAGGATGGCAAAAACTTCTGTTTGGAAAACAGTTGCCATTCCCCCCATAGCATAGTGATACTTATTACTATCGTTTAAGTACCCTCCGGCTCCAGACCCTATTTCAGTCTTGGACCCATCGGTAAAGAAAATATCCGTCAAACCTCCCTGCATGCATTCTGGATTGCTTCATTGCTCACGCAATGGAAATCTGACATCAAATTTCCTTCCGAATGAAACTGTGGGTATCAGGTCATCTTTAGGTGCCAAAAACAGTGGATACTGCTCCGACAGCAACTTAAAGATTTCTCTGTGTCCCGAAGTTCCATCTTCGTGCCAGAAACCATATTTATGGAGTCTACACATTGCTTTTATTGCTTCCTGTTGTATCTTAAGATCCAGGGGGAGCAAATCAAGCATAGCATTTAGGGCATCACCAGAGGTTGTACTCATGGCACCCGTGATGCATAAACATACACTTCTTTGCAGCCTGCATAGTTCCCGGATTGTGGACTTAACCATGCTCCGTTGCCACCAGACCACGGAAGCGTAAGTGATAATTGGTCTGATAAGTGCCGTGTATATCCATAGGACCACAGCAGGTTTCAGACCCCAAGTTTTGCCAAAGGCTCTACGGCATTGCTGAAAAATCTTCAAAACCTTCAGTGAAACGTGTGTCTCCCAAGTCAGCTTCTTATCCAAGATTACTCCTAGATATTTAACTTCGTTGGAAAGACCAAGTGTCACACCTTTCAGTGTTGGAAGACTGAGTCCATCCAATTTACGTTTTCTCATATAGGCCATACTTTTCACCCAGAGCACGAAGTTCAATAGCGCCTAGTCGGAAGACATCCTATTTGAAAAAATTTGGCAAATTGTGAAGAAAAATTAAGTCCCTTTGTCAGTATTTTTGTAAAAAAATGTGCGTATTGTAATCCTTTCAATTTCCCTATTGTGCAAGTGGCCAAAAATTCGTATTGATTTTTGAACATTTTTCTCGCTGAGGCATTGCCCACTTTCTTCCACATCAAAAAGATATCGTAAATTCGATATATAAAAGAAAATGCATTTGGATCACTTTTTCGTATTATTAAACTGAGTATTGAGTACTGCATGCGTAAATTTACCAAAGCCTGATGATGATAGCGAACTCGCAATCGCCAATCTGACACAGTAATCAAACAGTAATAGTTAGGATCATTAGGGTTCTGGCACCCCTTCCGTATTCCTGAGACATTGCACCTGCTCCCTGCATATTGTACATATTTAAGAAAACAACTGGCTGCTAGGTTTAATATTATCAAATACTTGTCACCTAAACACTGTTTAATCAACTCCTCAACGCTAATAAATGTAACCAGGGCACTCATATTATCGAAGATAGACTATGTATGGCCTTTCCATTTATGATAACTCACTCAGCTTACCACACGACTGTAAACAGAAGCATCCGTGCTATGCCTAAATCACCACCAAAATTTATATTGACGGAAGCCGGCCTCCCCACAAGGAACTCATACCTGGGCTATTTCTTTGCTATCTACAACAGCACTTTATATGAAGCAGTTGTAGGCAAGCTTCAACGTCGCAAAATCGCAAATCGACGATTTCACTGTGCATCGATTGCGCCAGAGAGATTGGTATCACTTCCGCTTCACTTCGCCAAAATGAACTGTTTCCGCCATGGTTGATGAAAGAATCTAGTTTTATATTAAACTTAGCGAAATATGGTAAACCACCAAGGCTAATGTCTTTTAAAATCTTTTTGCAGAAGTCATAACTGCTCTACTTCCCGAATGGAGCTTAATTTTCACTGATGAGTCAAAACCTGACACTAACACCTCGTTCGAAGTTCGAACTACAAACTACGAAAGGGGAAACAATCACGGCTGGGCCTCTTCCTTAGCTATGACTCCGTTTATACAGCCGAAGCTGCAGCGATCCTTCATGGTATCACTTTCGCTAAAAACTCTTTACCGAAAATAGTAATTTTCACGGATTGCAAATCAGTCATTTACTCGACAATGAACAACACGCACATCATCTCCTGTATCCGAAGAAAATTATTAAAAAACAGCGACGGCATAAAACTCATGTGGGTTCCAGGCCATGCAGGCTTAAAAGGGAACACTCTAACGGACGAACCGGCTAAATTCGCTGGAAAAGAACCAAGAAAGAATCGCAGGCACTATAATACACAAATGGTCACTTGGGGATCCACTTCCCACCATTATATCGTAAATAATCCAAACAGGTTAAAACAAAACTACCCATTAAATTGCCGTTACAACGATATCAAATCATTTGTCCGCTTTCGACTAGGGCACACAATCGCAACACATTCATACGTTTTCAATGGTTCCAGTCCTCAATGCTGCCAACACTGTCCCTCATCACCTTTAACGGTCTGCCATCTACTCGACGACTGCCCACATTTTGAACAAATCAGAAAAAGTATCTTCCGAAATCAAATACCGTCTACACTATTAAGAACGACTTCTCAGAAAATATATTACAAATATCAGAATTTCTAGTTAAATCAGGATTGAAAAAATGCATTTGATGTTTTCTCCTCTAACATAAAGGGTCTTCCAATAAGAGGTGTTATTTTGATAAAAGATCAATGGTTTCGTTGCTTGTGTGGGACGTAGCGCCATCTTGGTGAAAATAAACGTTGTCCAGATCAATACCATCCAATTCCGGCCATAATAATCATCTCTCGAAGGAGAGGCTTTTCAACAATAACTCTTGGATTTTCTGAGCCCCTGATCCGAAAATTTTGATTGTTGACGAAATCGACATGGAAATGTGCCTCATCCCTCAATGAAGAAATTCGCTGTATTTTGAAATTTTTGTATAAAAAAGGGAAGAATGCCACGAAAGCCACCAATGAAATTTGTGAAGTTTACGGAGACGATGCTGTATCATTTCGTGTAGGACAACAATGGTTCGCTCGCTTCCGTTCTGGAAATTTCTATGTGAAAGATGCACCTCGCTCCGGTGGACCTTTCGTTGTAAAAGTCGACAAAATTATGGAAAAGATTGACCAGGACCGTCACATAAGCTGCCATGACATCGCCAAGGCACTAAACATTCATCATCAAACGGTTTTGAACCATTTAAAAAAGGCTGGTTACAAAAAGAAGCTCGATGTTTGGGTACCACATGAATTGTCTGTGAAAAATTGAATGGACCGAATTAACATCTGCGATTCTTTGCTGAAACGAAATGAAATTGAACCATTTCTGAAGCGAATGGTAACAGGAGACGAAAAGTGGATCAAATACGACAATAAGGTGCGAAAAAAATCATGGTGCAAGGGTGGTAAAGCTCAACAAATGGTCGCAAAGCCAGGATCGCCGCCTCGAAAGGTTATGCTGTTTGTTTGGTGGGATTGGAAAGGAATCATCCACTATGAGCTGCTCCAGCCTGCTCGAACGATTGATTTTACACTTTACTGTCAACAACTGATCAGATTGAAGCAAGCAATCGAAAAAAAAACGGCAAGAACTGATCAGCAGAAACATCGTCGTCTTCCATCAGGACAACGCTAGGCCACACACATCTTTGATGACTCGGCAAAAACTGGGAGAGCTTGGCTGGGAAGTTTTGATGCATCCACCATATATCCCTGACCTTGCACCATCGGACTACCATTTGTTTCGGTCAATGCAGAACTCCCTTAATGGAGTAAAGTTGGCTTCAAGAGAAGCCTGTGAAAATTACTTGTCGCAGTTTTTCGCCGAGAAACCTCAAAAGTTTTACACTGATGGAATAATGTCTTTAGAAGAAAAATGGCAAAAGGTGGTCGACCAAAATGGTACATATTTGGTTTAATAAAGTTCATTATAAATTTAAAAAAAATGAGTTGAAGTTTGATTAGAAATACAAAAAGACTTTTTCGACTACCCAATGTAAACATTGATTCATCATGGTCACGTATTCAGTCCTTGGGGCTCCTTTTAGGCGATTGAAGAAATGTAAATTACACAAAGATTTAAAATCAATTGGGGAAGAATATGAAAAATCAACCCAAGAATTTTACATTTGTCACAGATAAGAAAAATATTGCTTTGTTGGTTATTGGGTATTTACACACACTTGTATGTAATTAGGTATGTGTATGAGTTCTTTGGCTTACTTGTTTAGCAGCGAAGTATTTAAGGCAAAAGAAAAATCACCAACTTTGCTGGCATGCAATGTAAATTCTAGCATCTGCAACAAAAACACAATTTGTTGTTAGTTGAAACAACAAAAAATAAAAATAAATAAAAAATCTTTAAAATATTTTCCATGCTGGCAACATAAAATCGCTAAAAGCGATACAAGTCAAGCGGCGCTGCAACGTCAGAATACTTTCGTGTCCACCAGTGGCAAGTCAACAAACTAGCAAATGGGCTTATTTTTGTAAGTATATGTGTATGTATGTGTGGCAAGTACTTACCTATATCTGCGTGTGTGTGCATACATGATTGCGCTCCATATATTGTATTTACTCATTAATGCAGTCCCATTTTTTTGGTTTTTGTTTTTTCAGCTTTTTAACTTTACTTTTTTATCTCCGTCTGAACATTTCATTTTTTCAAATTTTATTTTTCATATTTAAATTTTTCCATTCGCCTACAACCTCCTTTGGCTTTATTTTTTCTACAATATTTCTCTCATATACGTATGTATGTTATTGTATGTATATATATGTATATGTTATTGTAATCGTATGTTTCCTTTTGGCTTAAGTGAGCTTGTAAATTTCAAATTTTAATTACGGTATAATTACGCCGATGCTTTGATAACTACAGGCATTTCATGAAAAATTCATTTGTGCCGGATGGCAATAACACACATACATACATGCCTAAAGGCTTATATATATAGCATAAGGGTGGATCGGGTGGCTGCCTATGCCCAGTAGTCAAATGTACTAGTTGTAAACCACCGCACAACCGCAGGCGTGTGAGTCGCAGGTGCAACTGCCCATTTGCTTGGTATGTTTTACACAACGATATCCTACGGGGTCGGATTTCGATCAGACAGATCCGCCCATTAATTTCTACTAGTTCACAGACCAGTCTCATACTAGTTCAAAATGGAAATAAAAAAGACTAGTCCAATTATGAACCAAATCCACTAATTTGAGATTAAAAAGGGTAATTAAAAAATTAAATAAAATCTTAAATACACAAAAAACCGATTTATTAAGTAAAGGGTGTAAATTGGAAGGATATGCATATAAAAAAAAAATTATAATTGGCTCTTACACTCATTTTAGGTGTTTAGCCGAGTTTTCAATCCAAATAGAGGAATCTATAGTTTTACACCGACTCCGAACGGCAAATATTTTTTATGAGGATCTTTTTCGTAACAGAAATACACCCAGAGGTTCACCATTGCCTGTCGAAAGGCGACCGCTATTAGAAAAAATATTTTCCATCATTTTTGGTGTTTCACGAAGATTCAAACCTACGTTCTCTCTGAATTCCGAATGGTAGTCCCACACCAAAGCATTCAGATAAGGCTATAATTTTCCGAAACCATTATTTTTTGTTTTGCTGTTTTTCAGATAAAACATGCAGGACTCAAGAAGTGAAGAGTCATGCAGTAATCATCGCTATGGGCGTAAACCACATTGACTTAGAAATCTCTAATTTCCTTTCATAAGATTTTCCGTAAATTGGAAGCATCAATCTGTTGCAAAACGCAATAAGCACGAGTGCCGTTCTGACAGTGTGTGATCTACAGAATTTATTCAACAAATTCCAGAGATCACTGTGGATGACCCTCCGAAATCAATGAGGCCCCTTGCGAGGGAGCTTAATGTGTCTAACGGTTTTATTCGTCGAGTTGGTCATGAAGATTGCCGGATAAACCCTACGTTACGCACAGAAGACAGTTTACTGTATATCGGAACATACAAGAGAAATGCGAGTTATCCAGTCAAAACGCCTTCTAAACAAAATTAAACACCCTCAAGCACCTGAGATGTTATTGTTTTTTTCGCACGATATAAAATGTTGACCAAGATCAAAAGATCAACAGCAAAAACAACAGGTAGCTAAAGAGTTTTCCAATAACAGGTGTTATTTTGAATAGCCCGCTTTTTTGCCCGCTTTTGATGCTGTAATTTTTTGATATTTGACAAGTAGAAACTACGCCATTAATAAAAATGGAACGATAAACACTTAAACAACGCATTGAAATTATTAAAATTCACTATAAAAATGGTGAAAATTTGGCAGAGACAGTACGTAAAACTCGAACATTTTTGGGTCATCGTGAGGCACCTTGTCGGACCGCAATACAGAAATTGGTGAAAAAATTCGAGCTGTTGGGACAAGTAAGTGATGTGAAGAATAAAACCTGTGCACATCGCTCAAGAACAGGCGAAAATATTGCTGTTGTCCATTCCTCGTCGTTCTTTGGAATTAGGCATTCCACAAACGTCACTATACCGTATTTTTCATAAAGATTTGGGCCTTCAGGCTTAAAAGGTCCAGCTAACAGAAGAACTCAAGCCGGCCGATCATCAACGACGTCGTGTCTTTGCTGATTGGGTCGTTGAAATGCATGAAAATGATTCGAAAAATCATCTTGAGTGATGAGGCCCATTTCCACGTCGGTGGTTTCGTAAACAAGCAAAATTGTCGGATCAGGGGCTCAGAAAATCCAAGAGTTATTGTTGAGAAGGCTCTCTATCCTTAACGTGTGATTGTTTTGTGCGGTTTATGGTCCGGCGGAGTCATTGGTCCTTACTTTTTCGCAAATGAAGCTGGAGCAACAGTTACGATGAATGGATTGCGCTATCGAGAGAGGATTAACGATTTTCTATGGCCGGAATTGGATGGTATTGATCTGGACAACGTTTATTTCAATAAGACGACGCTACGTGCCACACAAGCAACGGAACTATTGATCTTTAAAGGGAATAACACTTCTTATTGGAAAACCCTATAGTTTACAACATACCCAAATAAAAGTTAAATAAAAGGGTGAAGGCAAATAAAAATGCATAAATAAAGCGTTGTATAATCGACTCAAATCTGATCTTTTTCGGACTGGTTCGATACCAGTCAAGAATTTCTAGTTGTAAACCAATATATTTTCTATATAGTTTTGTGTTGTACTGCAGGGTGAAAACTCATTTGTATTTGTATTTGTGTGTTTAATGTCTGTCATGCATTTGCTTGGGTGGGAGAAATGTGTGATTTCTTAATGTATGGAGTGTTTCGCTTCATTTATGCAAATGCATTTTAGTAATGGGCGAAGTTTACGGGCATACAATTTTATTTATATTATTTAAATAGACGCAGAAAAGGATTTTATTGAACACCTAATATTAAGTAACTCATTCCGCACTACGAATCTTAGCTACTATACTAGTTAAAACAGCGCACAGTGTAGGAAAAACGTTCCCAAGTAGTCTTTAATTTCTAGTATCAATAAATTGGGTATTTCTGTAAAATATGGCACAGCTTGTGAGGAATGTGCTTTGGTGTCTATAGAAATAACTCAGATTATTAACGGAACTATTTATATTTTCTTTGATATATTGTGCATTCAACAAGTGATTTTAATCGCGGATAGAAGCATGTGTTGTTAAAAAATAAAATGGAATCTTCGAACGCGTATAAGAGACATATTTTGTATTTTTTTTTATAAAAGTGGTAAAAATGCAACAACTGCTATTGCAGAAATAAACACTATTCACGGAGAGGATGCCGTGAGCGTAAGGACTGCGCAAAAGTGGTTTTCAAAATTTCGAAGTGGTAACTGCGACGTGGAGGATGCCCCCGCGCTGGTCGTCCTGAAGTCTTAACTCCGACGCCTTGCTCGAACTCGTGGAAGCTGAGCCAAATTTAACAGTCGATATGGTAGCTCAGAGGTTAATTTCATCACATGGAACAGTTCACAGGCATCTGGTTCAGTTGGAAAAGGTTTTCAAGGTGGGAAAATGGGTTCTGCATAGATTTTCCATCGCCAACCTTCAGCAGAGAGTGAATGTGAGTTCTCCGCTGCTCCAACGGCTTGAAGATGAAAGGTTTTTGCACCGTATCGTTACTGGTGATGAAAAATTGGTCCTTTACAATAATCCTGTTCGCAAATGCCAATGGCTAGATAAAGATGAAACACCAGAACCAACCCTTAGATATGGCCTTCACCCCAAGAAGACTCTCCTGTCTATTTGGTGGGATATGGCCGGTATTCTTTGTTATGAACTTCTGGAGCCAAACCAGACGATAAATGCTGATTATTATTCCCATCAGCTATCAAACCTGAATGAGGTACTTAGTAAAACTCGACCGTCTTTTGTGAATAGACGCAAAGTTTTGTTTTACCACGACAACGCAAGACCTCATACCGCAAGGCAAACATTAGGCAAGCTGAACGAGCTCGGATGGGAGCTAATGCCGCCATACTCTCCGGTTATTGCACCTTGTGATTATCACCTTTTCCTTGGACTTCAATCCCATATGAGTAACAAGAACTACTCCTCAAAAGAAGCTATTAGAAGGGATATCGAAGCGTATTTTGGCTCCAAGGACAAACAATTTTTTGAGCAATAAATTAAAAATTTGCCTAAGCGTTGGGAAGACATTGTAAATAATGAAGGAAAATATATTATTGATTAATAAATACTTTACACAGCTTTTTTATTAATTTTAAAACCACCTTTAAAAAACGCACCAACTTATGGACTGACCTGATATTAAAGAAGAGTGGGAGAAAATAGATCCTTTAACATGCGAAAAAATAAAGGTTTACCTACTAAATCTATAATAATTGTCCGAGTTCTTTTTGACGTGATATCGTCTTATAATTCGATTTAACAGGCTGCACGCACGAAAAAATGTGTCGATACCTTGCTCATTAGTGTTACCTTGCCCTTTAGTGTTACCTTGCTCATATGTAGTTACCTTGCTCATTAGTGTTACCTTGCTCATTAGTGTTACCTTGCTCATTAGTGTTACCTTGCTCATTTGTCGTTACCTTGCTCATTGCATTGCATGAACTGCAAGCGAAAGCGCGGAACGAACGACAAAGCAAACAAAGCAAACGAACGGCAACGTTCGACATCTTGCTCTCTCCTACTTAAGTGAGCGTATATATGTATGTATATGCGCATATGTACATATATAAATTCAATTTGTATTTGCATATGCCTTCTTATTGATTATTATTAATTTGATTCACTTGAAGAATTTAAAATAAAACCAAGTTTGTTAATAATACCTGTTGTTTTAATGTTATAATTATTAATTTTTTTATTATATATGAAGGAAAAAATGTATTTTAATATTTACCATATACCTTATAAGATATGTTGTCTATACTAATATTATAAAGAGGAAAACTTTGTTTGTTTGTAATGAAGAGGCTCAAAAACTACTGGACCGATTTTAAAAATTCTTTCACTATTCGAAAACTACATTATCCAGGAGTAACATGGATTATATTTTATTTTGGAAATAGGGCTCGAGATATAGGTCAAAACGTGGACCCGGGTAACCTTCGGATGTGTATGTACAATATGGGTATCAAATGGAAGCTGTTGGTGAATGCTTTAGTTCAGAGTATTTCCATCCGCTCCGTGACTAGGGTCTCGAGATAGAGACCAAAACGTGGACCCTAGAATGTGTTTGTACAATATGGATATCAAATGAAAGCTGTTGATAAGTGCTTTAATACGGGGTAATTTTCATACCTATTGATGACTAGGGTCTCGAAATATATGCCAAAACGTGGACCCGCCGTGTCTTTGAACCGAATTAAACCCAACTTACACACATTGTTAAGTAGGTATTGAAGATGATTTCCGTATAGTTTGAATACCTATTGGTAGATAGGGTCTCGAGATATAGGTCAAAACGTGGACCCGGGTAACCTTCGGACGTGTATGTACAATATGGGTATCAAATGAAAGCTGTTGGTGAATGCTTTATGTTATGTTATGTTATGTTATGTTATGTTATGTTATGTTATGTTATGTTATGTTATGTTATGTTATGTTATGTTATGTTATGTTATGTTATGTTATGTTATGTTATGTTATGTTATGTTATGTTATGTTATGTTATGTTATGTTATGTTATGTTATGTTATGTTATGTTATGTTATGTTATGTTATGTTATGTTATGTTATGTTATGTTATGTTATGTTATGTTATGTTATGTTATGTTATATTATGTTATGTTATGTTATATTATGTTATATTATGTTATGTTATATTATATTATATTATATTATATTATATTATGTTATATTATATTATGTTATATTATATTATGTTATATTATGTTATGTTATATTATATTATGTTATATTATATTATATTATGTTATATTATATTATATTATATTATGTTATATTATGTTATGTTATGTTATGTTATATTATGTTATATTATATTATATTATATTATATTATATTATATTATGTTATATTATGTTATATTATGTTATATTATGTTATATTATATTATAT
This sequence comes from Anastrepha fraterculus, assembly GCA_037575425.1. Classification (NCBI taxonomy): domain Eukaryota; kingdom Metazoa; phylum Arthropoda; class Insecta; order Diptera; family Tephritidae; genus Anastrepha; species Anastrepha fraterculus. Next base: position 106,829 of record JAYXIM010003088.1, read on the forward strand.
TATGTTTTGTTATGTTATGTTATGTTATATTATGTTGTTATATTATACTATGTTATGTTATGTTATGTTGTGTTGTGTTGTGTTGTGTTATGTTATGTTATGTTATGTTATGTCATGTTATGTTATGTTATGTTATGTTATGTTATGTTATGTTATGTTATGTTATGTTATGTTATGTTATGTTATGTTATGTAATGTTATGTTATGTTATGTTATGTTATGTTATGTTATGTTATGTTATGTTATGTTATGTTATGTTATGTTATGTTATGTTATGTTATGTTATGTTATGTTATGTTATGTTATGTTATGTTATGTTATGTTATGTTATGTTATGTTATGTTATATTATGTTATGTTAATGTTAACTCATTCTCTGTATCCATACAAAATATCTATCAAACAAATAAAATTAAAATTTTCTTTTGAAAAATGCAACCATTCAATCAGTGTTTTCTTATGACGTTATCACGTTAAACTATCGTCAGTAAACCGACTTTACAGACAACCTCTTTTTTTATCATGTACGTATTTTGCAAAGTTTTTATGTTTGCATTTTCTATGTGTTGAATGAGTCTGTTCAGGTGTTTTGAAGTTTTGAAAAATACGCTTGAAGAGCGAGGGTAAATGTGACATATAAAGGCATTAGATTTGCATTTTAGTATATATTATTAATTTTAAAACCATATCACTTGGGTGTCCGAGTTCTTTATTGAGCCACCGTAAACACCCATCTTTACGACTTGTTCAGAAAGGAACAATGTCGGTACAAACTACCATCTAACGCAATTTCTTTCAAAGTACGGCGTATTTCGAAATTGCTTAGATAGATATGACCATCACAATTCAGGGAAGAAAATGTTGATCACGTCTTGTTCCAATGCCCACGCTATGCTCTACAAATCTTTAAAATCATTGAGATAATTGTAGATTTTAAAACTGAAATCAGCCGATAGTTGGAAATTAATCTGTGCGCATGCAAAAAATATTCACGATGATATAAGGCACGCGGTGCTTCGTAGATGTCGAAGTGTAACCAACTTCAGACCACTCGCGCAGCTGATGCATGGGCGTGGGCATCAGCTGTCTGTTAGTTGGCTAAATCACGGTCCAAAGCATTGTTTACAAGCGCGCGGAAGTATTTTGCCGAGAGTAAACACGAAAAACGGAAATCAGTAATGGATTTCAAACGTAATAGTGTGATTGCAATATACTTGGCTAGGAAATCACAACCAGCGATTGTTCGTGAGCTCGAGCACCTTAAAGTAATTAAAGCTTATGCTAGTCGCACCATTACTCGTTAAAATGATACTTTTAGCATCGCGAAACGTCAAAGAGATGGTAATCAAAAGACTGCAATGACACGTAAAATGGTTCAAAAAGTGAAGAAGCGCCTTGAGCGAAATCCTCGACAAAGTGCCTATCAAATGGCGAAAGAACTGAAAATATCTGACTGTGACATCCGCCGCATATTGAAAAATGATCGCAAAGATCATCATCTTACAAGATCCAAAAGGCACATGAGAGAACTAGGAATGGCTAAAAAACAACGTTCCGCGCTTCATAACGTCCACACAATGGCTCCCAAATTCACCAGACGCGAATCTGATGGATTATTCTCTTTTGGCTGTTTTAGAGAGAAAGATCCTAAGTAAAAGATTCACCAGTCTCAATGCGCTGAAAAAATCCATTGTCCGCGAGCCAAAATACCTGCAAGTCACATTCGGGCAGCTTGCGATTCCTTTCTGGGCCGTCTCAAGGCCATAGTCAAGGCAAAAGGTGCTCATATCGAGCAAAAGTAAATTGATTCTTAATTTTGTATTATAAAAGAAATTTTCCAAGCTAAATTTATGGCCTTTTTAGCTGGTTACACTTCGAGTGCCGGACCCTGTAATACTAAAATATAATTATTATAATATTTGGTCATTTCCTATTAAAATATTATAATTTATAAAAGATAGATACCAACCTGGCATACGCCGGTTTGAAGTCAGATCATCTAAGGATTCAAAAGTCGAACACAGTTAATTTTTCAACCCCACTTTTCACACCAAAAATTATACCTTAATCCAACCTCGAGGTTGTCAACTTTCTATCGATATTAACTCTAAAAAAAAAAAAAGATTACTCTGTCATCCCCAACGAAACTTAATCTTATAATCAGTATTAATTAATCAATAGCTCATAAAATACACTATATTTTCCATATATTAGATACCTATGTTACAGTTGACACTAAGGTCCCTAGAGCAATATCGGCCTTCGCTGCATAGTGCCAGTGTATCGAAACGTCATTGGTGTTATTTATCTTTTGTTCTGTATTGCGCTTCCACATCACTTGGTTGTCTAAAAACTTTTTCAGAGCACATTCAGTGCTGAAAAGTTGAGCAGATTTCCTTTCGGGACTGTGTTTTTTGTTGTGTGCGGATGAGGGGAAAGAAAATGCCCAATGCATCATCAAAGCAGCCCTCGCAACCTCCCTCGTTTGGAACCGTCGCTCACCCTTGAACCTTTCATCTTTCTCAATACAAAGGTCTATGCCTATGTGCCTGCGTCCAGGTCCCGCTTTTTTATCAGGAGAATTTTGTCCGCGAAACCACTCATGATCACCCACGTTTCCTCGCTGCTTTGCATCTTCTCGATTACATTTTCAGTGGTTATGTGACTGACTGCATTCTCCAGCGTTCGACGTTCTTGTCCCAACGCATGCACTGGAGAATGTGTGCTCAGCGTCATCTTCGGCGGCATCCCCGTATGTGCATATTCGGTGTTCACATATCCCTATTTTGAACAGGTATTTCTGGAAATATTCGTGCACGAAAGCATTTGGGCTGCTTAAAAATTGACTTCACCGAAGTTCCTCCTGTTCCATGTAGTGTAGTGTAGTGGAGTTATTAGCCTAGCCGTCCATCTGCCGCGTCTTTCGTTAATCCAGAGGTCTTGCCATAGCCTTAGCGTTTCATCTCTTATTTCGCGCGCAGCAGGTTTGCTAACGCTTTCTTCCAGTTCCTCTTTCTTTAATGCCCACAACTTTTTCCGCTCAAAGGCTAGTAAGTCTATCGATATTGAACCGCTTGTTATGATACTTCAACAGCTGGTAGGCGTACACAACTTTAGAGCTGCGGTTCGTTGCACCGATGTTAAGAGCTTGCATCGGTGCTTTACCTCTAGCGCATTTGCTCACAGTTCAGCTTCGTATAAGAGAACGGAAAACGTAGTAGCCATCATTATTTCTCGTTTCGTTTGGGTTGGGCCCCCTATGTTTACCATCAGTCGACTTAGTAGGGCTGCTATCTTAGCGGCTCTCTCTACTGCGTGTTTTATTTGTGCGCAGAAGTTTAGCCTTGAGTCCAGTTTTATGACTAGGTACTTAAGAACCTTTTGTGGGGTTAACGTATTTGAGGAAGTTTGCATGCTAACTTCTATTGGGATGTACTTCTTAGTTGGAAGTATTAGCTCTGTTTTCTCCGTGGCTTATATGAGTCCATGTGACTTCGTGGCCAATTATTTTTTTTGCAATTCCCCGATTTTAATGTCCATAATTTTATTTCTGTTGCACATGCCCTGTGATAGCTCCATATTTGCTTCTATGTACATTCAAACGAGCAGCTTATAGTAAAGTAATGTAAAATAATATCGACAAACGTAAGATAATTGATCTGGAAAAACGTGTAAACAATTGGAAAAACACTCAAATTGAATAGGAAGTTTTTTCAATATCACAGACAAGAATTTCCTGCTTTCAATGAAATCGGAAAGCAAATAAGTTAGGAAGAATGTGAAAGTAGACGCAATGGAGAAGGAAGATATTTGTCAGTGACGGAAAAAGTATTAAATTTTTGTTAGTAAAAATGGTGTGTCAACGCTTTTGAAGGGAATGAAATGGCGGATTGGTTATGGCAACTCATTGCGGTTGACTGCATCTCAAGACGGTGCTTACACTGACGAGAAATCAGAGAGTAAAAAACAAAAATAAAATAGAGCAAGAAAGTAAAACCAGAGCAGAGGATGTGGGTGAGGATGAGGGCGTAATTGCTAGCCGAAAAACCAGCATAATTTTGCTACTGCGACGCAATGACGGCATTAACTGCAAAAGTAACTAAAACAGAGCGACGAGAGCGACGTTTTAGTGGCTGCGATATCAACGGCAATGGCAAATGACATTGTCAACGACTATAATACCGTTGTTGCTGCTAGCATTCTACGCAGTAATCACAACAAATACAATATTTGAGGGGATGTCATTGACGGTGTCAAGGATTGCCAATCTAACAAGGGCGCCGCAGTATACATCGAAAAGAAAGGCTGCAGGAAGGTAGAAGTAGGAAAACAAGAAAATAAGAAAAAAAAGTCAAGTAAATGGTAGTATGTAACAGTTGGAAAAATTAAAAAAATGTCGTGGCATCTCAACGCAAGTACTTTGGCATTTCATACGGAATTTTAAAACAGCTAACCTTCAGCGATGAGCTGCAAAATTAGCTTCAGATGCGCGCTTGGCGTAACCGTGATGAACCGAAATGGGCTTCTGCGCGATTACAAAGCACCAAGGCAGACATGACAGCACTAAGGTGAGTAAGTATGTAGCCAAGTATGTATTTATGAATGTGCGTGCGAGTTGGCGTGCGGGGTTTGAGTAGTTATTGGTAGCATAAGAAGTTGAGCACAAGTTCGCATTGCGTTACGCATCGCTGCTAGCAGACACACCACGTCGCACTCCACCATCAAGCAGCCGCCATTCAAAGCAAACACGGTACCAGCAGCACAGCACCTTTAACCACAAGGGGAAAGGCATGGCGCTTGGATAGCAGATGCTGCGATATCGAGGGAGTTGTAAAGTAGCAACAACTGGCAGACGAGTATACTTTATTTACGCTTCTTTTGGTGTGGTGGACTATGGGCGACGGCTGCTGTTGCCAGCAACGCTTCACTTATTTCAATTATTTCGCTTTGTTGGTGGCGCCTTAAATATTTATCAATCACAAGAGTTTGTTAACTTTTGTAATCTCATGTCAAGTGCGTTGCACAGCGCCACAGCATCACAGCCGCGTTCCATTTTAATACACCACTCAATCCAGTCTCTTCTTACAAGCTTAAGCGTAATTGCCTTCGTACAGGTGCACGTTTAAGTGTAGTGGTGTTGAATCGGTTGCTGGCAACTTTGAAAACTGTTGATTCTTTTGTATACCTACACTTACACTTACACACTTTGACAATGGTAAAGGTATGTAAGTATGCAGTTTGTGGAGTTTTTCATGTTATACATATTTGAAAATGTATTTGTTTAAAGCTTTTCGAATAGGATTCTTGTTTTAAGCTGCCATATACAGTCAGCGTCAAAAGAAAGTATACGCCACATATCGATAAGTTTTGCCTGTTTATTTATTTATTTTCTAATATCAATTATTTATAAAAATATTTTAAAATTTTAAAATATTATTAAAAACATATTTATTTTATAAAAATATAGTTCATACTGCAACAAAAACCATATAAAGCCTCACTTCGAGCTTTGCATAAAATTTAAAAAAATTCGCCAAATTTATATCAAAATTTTAATAATTTTATTCAGAATTCTGAGTATGCAGTTTTATAGATCATTAAATTTCATAAAATACAAGTTTCAGGTAGGTCAAAAATCGCACCTATTTTTGAGAATTTTTTTCCGCCGCAGTCTTGTGCATTTTCTCTATTTAACGCCTACTTCGCATTTTTTTATATGGAAGGAAACGCCTAACACCGTCAGCAGAAAAAATGGTCAAAAATCAACCCAATTTTCGACCGACTTGAAACTTGTATTTTATTGCACCAAAATTCAATGATCTATAAAACTGCATACCCGAAACCTACGTTCTCTTTGCGAATTCCATATGGTAGTCACGCACCAACTCATTCGGCTACGGGGGCGCATAATAGTCTGCGCATTATTTGCATTATGGCTGCTAAAACAAGCAAAAAACAAAGAAAAATACACAGTTACACATTGGATCAGAGGCGTCAGCAAAAAGAAGCGGGCGACCGCGGTAATAGCGCAGACACACGAAATTTAGCGAAGACCTCACCCATCTGTGCGATCCTTCTGCCAGAAAAATATGAGACATAGATGGCGCTCCAAGCAGTAAGAAGGTGTTGCACCGACAGATGGTCATTCCCACGATGTAGGACTGGTAGCGGCAGGCAAATCACCTACCCTGTCAGAATTTAAAACAGGTTAACGAGAATGAGAACAAAAAGTTTGGCGCACCGCCCCAGGCTGTCGAAGTAAAAAGCACCTTAATCGGCCACCTGCCTGAACATTGAAAAGAAAGAAGTTGTTCAGTGAAGGGAGAGAAAGTGCTCAACAGTTTACTTGTCTGAAAGGCCCTTACATCTTCTGTAATGGGGATTAAATGGTAAATATAGCTCTTCCGCGCGTATGCCAATCGTCCAGTGATCGGTAAACCCAGCTACGAGTTTGCAAACTGCATGGCGTGGAGTCGCCAAGACTTGCCGAGACCTCCGTCTATTAAACTGGGGCCAAAAGCTTTTCAAAATTGCGCAGAAGATATGGTGCTCCATGTTATCTGCACTCTCCTTCCCTTCAACAACAGTCAGGGAGATGCCGATGACCGGGTAGGAGATATCTGAGATCAATTCAGTCAACCCTTTTTGGTAGGCTCATCAGAAATTTCGTTTCCATCTATGTTCCTATAGCCTGGGACCCAGATGAGGGAAATGTTACCCGCCCACCCAAGAAACTTGATCTCCTCCTTACACTCAGTGCCTTAGTCGCAGCTTAACTATAGAAAAATATGTTACAAAATGTTAATATCTCCCTCGCTCTGACGTTTCCTAAGCATTTTGCATGCCTGCAAGATCGCAACGACTTCTGCCTGAAAAACACCAGCAGTATTCCGCTCCGATTCCCGATTCCATCTGCACACCGTCAGTGAGGACAGAGGTACCAGCTTTGGTGCAGATTTTCCTTTCGTCCCACACCTGCTTACTTGAAAAGACTGCACTGGCACGACCCTCAAACTCCAGTTTGCGGATTGAGGGATCTGTTCGAAGTTCAGAGAAATATGGTGTTAACTGCCGAAAAATGCTACCCTAATGTTTCATGTTTCTTGAGGCCCACCTTCTTTAACCTGATTGCAATTTGTTCAGCGATGGAAATAACGCAAACGTCGATTAGAAGTAAGTGCAAAATGAAATTCTATGGCAACACTGGAGCAAGTTCTGCATGTTCCGGTGGTTTTTGTTGTATTATTTATGTTTAAAAAAAAAAAAAGAAATTATAAAATAAATAAAAGTAGTCAGAGCTTATCAATATGTGGTGCACACTTTCTTTTGACGCTGAGTGTATATATGTAATACTACCAACAATCATATCTCGTAACATTTCAAATTTCATATTGAGAATGTTTTCAAATTTTTTCTAATAAGACTTCAGTTGGAATGCTTGTAGTTGTTGCTTTTGTAAGTCTCGAAAGGGATTTATTAGTTATTAAAATATTAAAAAGTTCAGTTTGCGTGCCTCACTGTTGGCATGTGTGGCTTAGTGATAATGAGAAGAAGTTGGTAAGTGTAGGATAATGGAAAGCCATGTGCGCAACTGGATGTTGATGAATATCTTAGACTTCAAAAATTCGTAGATTGTCTTTAGAACGATTTTCTGCATGGACAAAATGAATGATAAAGAAGAAGAAAAGCAAATGGCTGAGCATTTCAAACATCTGTGAAATGCTTATACTTTCTCTTGGAACGGTCCGTAAAGGGTAAGGCTACTCTAGTAATTTGAAAAAAAAATCCTAACTTTTTTTAGTTTTCATAAATTACTTTACACTGACAAATTGTGTTACAAAAGTGAGGAGAGTTAAAAAAAATAAACTTTTTTATCTATGCACTTTGCTGGTCATAATATCGATTAGCAATTTTTAAACCTTATTAACGCAGTACTCGGCCCTTTGTTCCTTTCTGGAATCATGGAAATGATAACACATAATAATAGCGCAGTACTCGGAAAACCTGAAGTACTGACTTGGCAAATCCTACCAAGACTGGTATTGTCCTCTTTATCAGAAGGAGAAAGTTTGATGGATTAGTTCTGCCTAAGCAAAAAAGAGTCACAATCCAGCAAACCAAAACATCAAATATCTTGAAATAATCCTCAATAGTAAACTCCTTTGGAAGTCACACGTTGTAAGAAAGACATAGCACTAGCAGGGCGCTTCAGCGGTGTCTTTGGGAAAACGTGATGTCTTTCTCTAAACAGGATCCTATCGATCTGAACGGCTAGGATAAAACCTATATCACCTATGCATCAGTGGTCTGGATGAGTAGACTATCTTTCGTAGGACCCAGGAAGACCTTATCGAGACTACAACGCGCTGTGGCCACTTTATGCTTTCATCCAAGGAGAGGCCTTGAAGGCAATCTGCAAGCTGAAACACAATGGGAACTGATACGTCCCCTATCAGGCATTGGGCAACAGAGTAGGCATGGACTTCGATCCAACGATCCTCGCGAAGAAGCGATGAACTTTACTGTGAAAAATAGATAGAGAGGCAGATTTGTGTGTATCTGCAGCGAAAGTCAAGCTGCGCTCATGGCCTCAGACAGCTCCCCAACCACTTCAAGGGCAGTTGAGTCCCGTAAATCCAGTCTAACCTATGTAGGCAGATATAATAGCCTGATGCTAACAAGGGTCCCGGCACACGTTGGTAACGAGACCTCTGGGAACCTAAGTGTAGTACAATGGACTTAATTGTGTGTGTGTCTGAGTGCTGTACTTGCTAGTCTGTCCTGAGGAAAAAACAAAAAAAACAAGACAACAACTCGATTTTTCATAACTTGAAATTCTAGAAATTCTAGAAAATTTAACATTGTATTCGCAATGATATTCCGAGTGATATACACAGATTTTTCAATACATTACATAGATTTTGCGTTCTACAAAAAAAATTTCAAGAAGTTTTTTGACTTATTTTGACCTTTGTTTTAAGCGCCGCTGTTGCAAAGGCCGATGTATCAAGAATTTGAAAGTATCAGCTGATGGACTGACGTCACCGGGGTCATGACAGCGGTTTGTTTACGAAAAACTGAGGTTGTGTTGGGATATACGAAAAAAATTAGCACAACGACACTTCGATGCCATTTGAACAACGACTGAGTGGACGATTGTGAATAAAAGTGAAATCAGGGCGAATTGAGTACCTTAAGTTGCGCCATTAAAAACAGTTACTTTATTTATCACAATTTGACAAGTCTGACGTCAGTTCCCCTCCTAATAGCTTGGTAATATTGAGATTTGTAAGATTTAAACTAATCAAACTAATTATCAATTAATTAATTAAATATAATTAATATAAACTCTCTTATGAAAGGCAGTTGAAGTTCCTCTCACAATTTGATTTTTCACCATAGCAGATGGCCAAACCTGGTAATCGAATAGTCCGACCACGCAAAACGAGACTTCGCCGAAGACAGCCTACTTAGCAAAAAAAAAAACAATACAAAGGAATTCAGACTATTGATGGTAATAAACAAAGTTTTTTCAGAATTCTTCTTTATTCCGTTGCACTGCTAAAAATACTAAAATGAAAAGGTTCTATTTCTTCTGCGGCTTTGGTGGTCTGTCCCGTAATTTTTTAAGAGCTATAAGAAAGTGATTTTTTAAGAGCTTTAGGAAAGTTTTTCAAAAAAACACCCGTAAAATTCAGAAAAATTCATGAAATTTTTATTTAAATCGATAGTACAGTCCATATAATTTAATGTTTGAAGGTTCTTCTTCTTAATTGGCGCGATAACCGCTTACGCGATTTTGGCCGAGTTTAACACAGCCAGTCGTTTCTTTCTCGTGCTAACCGTCGCCAATTGGACACACCAAGTGAAGCCAAGTCCTTCTCCACCTGATCTTTCCAACGCAGAGGAGGTCTTCCTCTTCCTCTGCTACCACCAGCTGGTACCGCATCGAATACTTTCAAAGCCGGAGCGTTTGTATCCATTCGGACGACATGACCCAGCCAACGAAGCCGCTGGATCTTTATTCGCTGCGCTATGTCTATGTCGTAGCCGAATGGGTAGGTGCGTGATTACCATTCGGAATTCACAGAGAGGTCGTTGGTTCGAATCTCGGTGAAAGCAAAATTAATAAAAACATTTTTCTAATATCGGTCGCCCCTCGGCAGGCAATGGCAAACCTCCGAGTGTATTTCTGCCATGAAAAAGCTCCTCATAAAAATATCTGCCGTTCGGAGTCGGCTTGAAACTGTAGGTCCCTCCATTTGTGGAACAAAATCAACACGCACACCACAAATAGGAGGAGGAGCTCGGCCAAACACCTAACAGAAGTGTACGCGCCAATTATTTATTTTTTTTATGTCTATGTCGTCGTAAAGCTCATACAGCCCATCGCTCCATCGTCTGCGATATTCGCCGTTGCCAACGTGCAAAGGTCCAAAAATCTTACGCAGAATCTTTCTCTCGAACACTCCAAGCGTTGCTTCATCGGATGTTGTCATCGTCCAAGCTTCTGCGCCATACGTTAGGACGGGCATGATGAGAGTCTTGTAGAGTGTTAGTTTTGTTCGTCGAGAGAGGACTTTACTGCTCAGTTGCCTACTTAGTCCAAAGTAGAACTTGTTGGCAAGAGAGATTCTACGTTGGATTTCAAGGCTGACATTGTTATCGGTGTTAATGCTGGTTCCTAAATAAACGAAGTCTTTTACAACCTCGAAATTATAACTGTCTACAGTGACGTGGATGCCGATACGCGAGTGCGCCGACTGTTTGTTTGAAGACAGGAGGTAGTTCGTTTTGTCCTCGTTCACCCCCAAACCCATTCGCTTTGCCTCTTTATCCAGTTTGGAGAAGGCAGAACTAACAGCGCGGTTGTTAAGGCCAATGATATCGATATCATCGGCATACGCCAACAATTGTACGCTCTTATAAAATATTGTGCCTGAGCGATTAAGTTCTGCGGCTCGTACGATGCTCTCCAACATCAGGTTAAAGAAGTCACACGACAGTGAGTCACCCTGTCTGAAACCTCGTTTGGTATCAAACGGCTCGGAGAGGTCCTTCCCAATTCTGACGGCGCTGCAGGTGTTGAGCAACGTCATATTACATAGCCGTATTAGTTTTGCGGGGATACCAAATTCAGACATAGCGGCATACAGGTAACTCCTTTCCGTACTGTCGAATGCAGCTTTGAAGTCGACGAAAAGATAGTGTGTGTCGATTCTCCGTTCGTGGGTCTTTTCCAAGATTTGGCGTATTGTGAATATTTGGTCGATGGTAGACTTTCCAGGTCTGAAGCCACACTGATAAGCTCCAATCAGTTGGTTGACGGTGGGCTTCTGCCTTTCACACAATACGCTCGCTAGAACCTTATAGGCGATATTTAGAAGCACAAATTGCAGGATCACCCTTCTTGTGGATTGGGCAGAGCACACTTAAATTCCAATCGGCAGGCATGCTTTCATCCGACCATATTTTGCATAGGAGCTGATGCATGCACCTTACCAGCTCCTCGCCGCCAGGTTTGAATAGCTCAGCCGGCAGTCCGTCGGCGCCCGCGGCTTTGTTGTTCTTTAACTGTGATATTGCTATTCTCACCTCGTCATGGTCGGGTAACGGAACTACAATTCCGTCGTCATCGATTGGGGTATCGGGATCTTCACATTCTCTATGACATGCGAAGCTGTCACCGTTTAACAGGTTCGAGAAGTGTTCCCTCCATAATTTAAGATTGCTCTGTACGTCAGTCACCAGATCGCCGTCTTTGTTCTTACAGGAAAACGCCCCGGTCTTAAAACCTTCTGTAAGCCGCCGAACTTTCTGGTAGAATTTTCGGGCGTTGTTCCTATTGGCCAGCATCTCAAGCTCCTCGCACTCACGTATTTCGGCCTCTCGTTTCTTCTGTCGGATAATACGCCTCTCTTCCTTTTTCAGCTCTCTGTAGCGATCCCACATGGCTCGTGTTGCGCCCGATCGCAGCGTGGCTCTATAGGCGGCATCTTTTCTTTCGGCGGCAGCATGACATTCCTCGTCGTACCAATTGTTTTTTCGGGCTCGCCGGAATCCGATTTCTTCTTCGGCGGCGGTACGTAGAGAACGAGAAATGTTGCTCCATTGCTCGCGCATGCCGGTGTGTTGGGCAGTGCTCTCCGAGAGCAGGAGTGAGAGTCGAGTGGCAAATCTTCTGGCTGTCTGTTGTGATTGCAGCTTTTCGATGTCGAACATTCTTTGCGTAGGTAGATGTACGTTTTTTGCTGCACAGAGGCGTGTGCGCAGTTTGGCTGCAACAAGGTAATGTTTGAAGGTTATTTCATGCAAATGTTGACCGCGACTGCGCTTCAAATGGTCCATCCGCTTAGTTCAATTTTGGCATACTCTTTCCAATGTTTCGGCCGGTATCTTACATATAAATGCTTTAATGTTGTCTTCCAATGCTTCCAAAAGATAATCTAAAGGCGTTATATCGCACGATCTGGGTGGCCAATTTCCCGAACGTGAAATAAAATGTTCAACGAACTCGCCTCTCAACAAGTCCATTGTTACGCGTGCTGTGTGGCATGTGGCACCGTCTTGCTGAAACCACATGTCATGCAAGTCAAGCTCTTGCACTTTGGGCAAACAAAAGTTGGATATCATTTCACGGTAGCGCTCACCATTCACAGTTAAGATACGATTCACAGCATCTTTGAGGAAGTACGGTCCTATGATACCTCCAGCCCATAAACCGCACCAAACTGTGACCTTTTCTGGATACATTGGTAGCTCTTGCAATTCTTCTGGCTTAACTTCACTCCAAAATCGACAATTCTGCTTATTTACGTACCCATTGCTCCAAAAATGAGCTTCGTCGCTGAACACAATTTTTGGATGAAAAAGTGGATCTTCGGTCAACTTTCCATGAGCCCATTCACCAAATTCGGCGTGGCGGTAGGTCGTTCGGCTTCAATTCATACACCAGCTGTATTTTGAAAAGCTTCACACCTAAATCCTTTCGCACAATTTTCCACGTTGTTGAGTAACAGAGGCCCAATTGCTGCGAACGGCGACGAATCGATAATTGGCGGTCATCATTAACACTGGCCGATACAGCTGCGATATTTTCTTCAGTTCGCACCCGCTTACGTAGGGGTTGGTGGTTTGATGTCCAATTGGATGGTTCTAAATTTATTCAAAATAGCTCGAATAGCCGCTTCAGTGGGTCGATTAAAATGACCATAAAATGGAAGAAGCGCGCGATAAAATTTCTGAACAGAACACGCAGTTTTATAATAAAATTCAATGATTTGCAAGTGTTGTTCGTTTGGAAGACGATTCATGGTTAAATTATAGACCAAACTGAAGATGTTTGACAGTGAAACCAAACACGAAACGTGCGTCAGCTGTTTAAACCAACTGTTTAAAAAGATAATAGGTAAAAAATCACCCGTTATAAGTACTTACTAAAAGGAAAAAAGAGGGCTTCCCGATTAAATTGTGATAATTTTTCGTGAACACATTTGGTTTGGTTTGCGCCGTGATTTTATTAACGCTTTCGAGGAAAACAATTTGTCTGTCTGTTAGTCCGTGAGTTAGTAGGTAAGTTTTACTAATCAAATCTATAAGTTTTCCATATACGAAATAATTTATTTAGTACATTTGACAAAATGTCAGCACTGAGTGAGTCTCCGTATGAAATTTGCAAAGAAATAAGTCCAAAAATAAAGAGTAAAAATGGTCAAAATGGACATGTCGGAACAATGTCTTAACTGCTTTGGAATTGTTAAAAAAAATTGGAAAACTGACTGATGGTGAGTGACCGCCCAAGGGAGGTTTCGCTGTGTTTCAAAGCAGGCAAAGGCTTTGGCGATGGTATTCAAAGAATGTTTCAAATATTAAACAGTTGATGGAATTTTTGGACAAAAAGATTCACACAAATGTTCGTTTTCTTTTTGGTAGGAACCGAAACTGACGTTCGCTTCTTCTGTAGACATTTTCAAGAACCTTGCTGAGCAATCGTTGTTGTTAAGCCATTTCGAGGTGTTAAATTATTGAGTAGGGCAGAAAAAATGTCGACTTGTTTTTCGTTTTTATAATTATTAATATTATTATCAATATTTTTAAAATAATTAAAAGATTCACTAATTAATATTGTATGCGGAAAGATCACACAATTCTTAAAAAGTTATCACAAAATAATCCACCAAAAATTATTTCAAGTGCACACCACAGCAACATTTCTAAATTGTTCTATCTCGACTTTCTTGGAAATATTTTTCGTCAATTCCAGTCTGCAGCTTATATTTCTGATTAGATGTTAGTATGGGTGGCATTTTGTATATGTATGCAAAGTATGTTAAGTACATAAATGTGTGTGTGTATTTCGTTTTGTTGCACGTTTCGCCTTGATGCCAAAGTTCGAGCAGCTTAACAAAGGCAGAGCGCAGACTTCATTTTCCGCTCATTAATAAATTTATGTAACCAGTTCCGGTATTACGCAAATGAAATATTATTTTATAGGCTCCACTGGCTCCCACACTCTGCACTCAAAACAACACACAGCTCACCGGTTGATGAGGGCAATGATGGTATCATAAGATGAAGTGAGCTTTTTTTGCAGCGAGCATCTAAATTTCGAGAGATATGCTTATTTACTTGTTGCTTCGATGTTGTTGTAGGTATGTTAGTATTATTGTAAATATGCATATACATATACACTATTATCATCAACACCATGAAGAATGTAAAGGTATGCTGCCCACCCCCCACTGTGCCCATTGTTTCTTTTACAGTCGCTGTCAGTGGCAAGCGATTGATGGAATTTGTTGCATATTTTTCGGTTGCTTAAGAACTTCCTGTTTGATCAGAATACCCTCAAGGGAAATTGATAGAAAGGTGCCTGCACACATACACACACTTAATAGAATTTCAGATAACATGCCAATATACAAACAAGCGCTTGTTTACTTGCATACAAGTATGTATATGTTGGTGTAGCTTTGTTTGTATAAAATGCCTGTTAACCTCGTCTCTTCCATTATGCGCCACTTTATGTACAAATACATGTCTAGCACCATTGAGGCTGTTAGCAGGCATGTATATATGTATGTAGCTGTGACTTTGAGATAGGGGGAAGTTTTGTAATGCGTATTGGCTGTGGCTTTGTATATTTGTAAGAGTGTTACATTGTTGATGAGTGGGTATAAAAGTTGCGCAAAAATGTATGCAATTTTCTTGTGAAGCTACCGAAAGCTGATAACAGAAATTTCGAATAGCAACAGTTTGATGACCAAAAAAGGAGGAGCTCTTAAATTCAGGAGGTAATTTCAGGATGTTTTTAAATACAATTTTTGTATATCAAAATTTTCAAGCAAATCAGAACTAACCTATCAACAAGTAATATGAAATTTTAAGAAATCAAAAATCCATTATTGAAATTTGAAACTAAAAATATTCCGTAGTGTCGTATGGTTAAATTTTGGTTAAGAAAATATTCTATAAAAAAAATACGCGTGGAAAGATTTTGCAAGAAAATAGCTCTGAAGGTAGTGTACGTAAAACATTTGGTTTAGAGAAGGTTTTGAATTTATCAAAAATGCCAAAAAGTTTGAATTCATGTAAAGGTTTTAAGAGAATAGCTGTTTTCGTTGCGCTTAAGCTGCTGATTGCTTTGCACATCGAGATTACTGAGAAGTGCCATAGAACTTTCAGCTACAACTCGAAAAACTTAGCACTAAAGCGCAACATTCCTATATTCGCAAGCATTATAAAGCCATTTAAGAGCTATATATTTTGGTTTCCTTATTTGTGCGCTGTATTGCTGGAAGCGAAGATATATTTCGAAATGAAATTTTTGTTCACATTTGTTCAGAAAAAAAAACTAGTAATGTTACATACGGGGGACCACCGTAGTCGAATGGGTTGATGCGTGACTACCATTCGGAATTCAAAGTGCGTTGGTTTGAATCTCCGTGAAATACCAAAATAAAGAAAAAATTGCTTGCTAATAGCGGTTGCTCCTCGGTAGGGGCGAGGATGAGCTCGGCTAAACACAAAAAGGGTGTAAGCGCCAATTATATAAATAAGTATATATATAAATATACTTTAAAATACAATAGCATAGATTATTCAAAAGGTGGGAGTGAATAATTATTTAAGTGGTTGCCGAGGTATTGGCGTAAAATGCTTGATTGCATTTTTTATACAAGTCTTCTTTCTTTGCGCTATAAATCAATTATAGATTGGAGAAAGTGTAAACTAGTTTTCATAATTTGCGCTTATAAATTTAAAAACAATTTGAAAAGTTCTTTAAACGATATTTTGCTTAATTTTTTAAATTTTTTTAAAATTTTTTTATTTTTTATTTTTTATTTATGTATTTGATTTTTCGTGTTTGAATTTTGATATGGAACACACTTAGTGCAACGGTGTAGGAATAAAAATAAGTGCATTTTCCGAAAACAGAAATTTGTTTGGTTTTAATAAGCAATTCTTGACAAAATTTTGTTTCCAATTTTTTTTTTTTTTTTTTTTTAAATTTTTGACTTTTTATGACTGGATTTTGATCTTGAACGCAATCTTCGGCCATGGTCCAATGCAGTCCATCAATGTAGTTGGTCCAAAAGAAAGCAAAGTAAAATAATTTTTCCATGCATTCCGAAAAAAAATTTAATTGGGAGAAACTTTATTGAAAAAAAAGAAAAAAATGTTTAGTTGATAAAAATGTTTTTTGATTGGAAAAAACTTTTTGAAAAAAAAAAAAAATTTTAACTATTTTATTATTTATGGCTTCATTTAGATTTCGCGATGTAATCAGTCAACTTAGTCGGCCTAAGAAATAAAGTAGCTTGACTTTCCATAATTTCCGAAAAAATTATTATTTTTAATTCGAAATTTTTGTTTGTAGATTCGACTTCTTTAATTTTTTATGCCTGAATTTTGATGTTGGACGCACACAGTAGCAACAGCGCAGAGAGCAAAGTAAGTGGATTTCTCCATAATTTCTAGAAACAGAAAATTTTTTATTTTGAATAAACATTTCTTGATAAAATTTTGTTTTCAATTTTTTTGTTGAAATTTTGAATTTTTATGACTGGATTTAGATCTTGAATGCAATCTTCAGTCATCGTCCGATGCAAAGTAATGGGAGTTTTCCATACTTTCAAAAAAAAAAAAAATTGAATTGGAAACACTTTATTGAAAAAAATTTGTTTGATGGGAAAAAACATGATAAGCAAGAACATGATAAACATTTTTTTTTTAATTGGAATAAAACCTTTTTTGAAACATTTTTTTTAATTTTAAGATTTTTGGGTTTTTATGGCTGGATTTAGATCTCGCGATGCAATCAGTCAACTTATCATCAAAGTAAGGTTTTACTTTACGAAAACATAACCAAATATATTAAATTAACCAAAAAACTTTTTTTTCTATTCGTAATTTTTTTTGGTAAATTTAATATTTTTTTAAGACCGGATTTTTATCTGGAATGCAGGGTTCGGCCACGGCGGCGTGCAATAAATCAACTATGGTTTTTTATAGCTGGATTTAGATCTCGCAATTCAATCAGTCAACTTAGACGGCCTAAGAATCAAAGTAACTAGATTTTTCCATCATTTCCGAAGCATTTTTTTTCATTCGAATTTTTTTTTTTGGTAAATTTAATATTTTTTGTTTTTTAAGACAGGATTTTGATCTGGAATGCAGGTTCGACCACGACGCCGCACACTGGGGATTTTTGTACAGAGATGCGGAAAAAAGTATACATCCCAAAAAATATTTACATTTTTACAACTAACGAAGGTGTATATATTTGTGTATGAAAAGAACATGTCTAAAAACTATTTTTTAAAAATATTAAAAAATAAAATTTTTTTTTTAAATTCATAAATTTTAATTTTTTTTTTTTTTTATTAATATAAGCCAACAAATATTTACGCACAGGATACATGTAAGTTCATAATTCTGAATTACCCTCAAAATGTCAAAACAAAATTAAAAGTGTTTCGTTATCATTATGCACACACTAGAAAGCGTTTAGTTATTATTATTGCCAAAAAATAATCAGTGGCGCCTGGTGGCACCTGCAATTGATTAAAACTGAAAGAGACGTTATTAAGCAACACGTTGATACTAGTTTCTGACCGTAGGTAAATGTAGCTCAACTTGCAGATCCATGAAGGAATATAATTTTTTTTTTTTTCGTAAAATTAATTATAAATAGATAATCAAATGCTTTACAGCCTTTGTTCTTCCGGCTAAAATATATAAAAATATCGTACCCTAAATGAAAAATAAAAAATTGGAAGTCGGCTCAAGCAAAAGGAAAAAAAACCACCTTGGGCTTTGAAGTTTTTTCTTAGTCAGTTCAATACTATAAAAAAATTATACTTTTGACATATCTATAAAAAAAAACTGTAAGTCGGAGTTTAGTAATTTTTTTTGATTTTATTGTTGGTTCTATTCTGGAATTTAGAAATACCATTAAACATTGTGTAGGTGGTATGTTGCTAATTTGACTTTTTTCCGCAAAATCCCCAGTGTGCGCCGTGCGATGAATGAACTTAGTTGGCTTAAGAAGAAGCAAAGTAAATGCAATTTTTCGTACTTACCTATAAAAAATGAATAACCAAATTCGAAAAAATTGTTGTTTAATTGGAAGAAAAGTCACGTATCCTTATGAAAGAAATTCCACGCATTAATTTGAACACAATTAAAAAAATACTGTCGTTCAATACACATAACAGAAGTGAAACTTCCAAGGCAGACAAAGAAAGCGGGCGAGACCCGAGAGGGAATGAGAGAGAGAGAATATATATCTAAATAAATTCAAAACATTTGCAGAGAATACAAATAGACAAAATTTACAAAAAATACACGTGGTATATCAACTGCGCATATATAGCGCCTGTCGTCAACGCGTACTGCCACAACACGCACAATACGATCTGTCGTATTCTAACTATACGTTGCTCTCTCTCGCTCCGAAGTATTAGCGTGGCGTTAGAGCCGTGAGCACATATAGCGTCTAACACTATAACGTGCATCCAGCTTATCCCTGCTAGAAGCAACAGGTATCCTAGAGAACCTCGCCCAGGATGTAAAGAAGCATAGACCTGTCATCGTAGCTGGTGATTTCAACGCTTGGCTGTTAACTGGGGATGCCCACGGACAAACCCTAGAGGTCAAGCCCTTCTAGAAGCGTTTTCCATGCTAGATATAGCCTTAATGAATTCAGGAAATCAACAGACGTACCAAAAAGCGGGAACGGGATCTATAATCGACCTTACGTTCGTGAGTTCTAGTCTTGTTCGCTACACGAAATGGTTCCTCAGCCAGCGTGTGAAATAAGGCGGCATGGCGAAGAAAGGTTCCCAAATAGCTACGAGACGAGGTACAAAGTCAAAACAATGGAGGGTTATTGAAATCATGCTCGCCGAAGTAACTCTTACGGGGGATGCATCTGAAAAGACTATGCAAACCATGAAACACTTAACGGAAGCATGCGATGCAGCCATGTCCAAAACTAGGCCCAACAGGCACAACAGCGAACCTGTCTACTGGTGGACAGCAGACATTGCAGAATTGCGCAGGGAATGTAAAAGAGCCAGGCGAGCCTACCAAAGATCCAGGGATAGGGACAGTTTCCAAGAAAACCAGCTCCAATATTAGCAAAGAAGAAAAGCGCTAAAGAAGGCAATTAAAAACAGTAGACGCCGGTGTTTCCTCCGGCTATGCGACGATTCCGATAATGATCCTTGGGGCCTTGGATACAGGCTTGTTATGAAAAAACTTAAAGTATTTAAGCCACTTCCAACAACATGCCCAGCTACTCTACGTCATATAGTAGAAACACTGTTCCTCCTGATGAGCATAAAACGGATAAAAAATAATAAAGCACCAGGCCCGGGTGGAATCCCCAACGAGGCCTTAAAAGTAGCAATCCAAAGTCGTACCAACATTTTTGTAGATCTCTACAATACATGTCTAAAGGAAGGGACATTTCGAACCCAGTGGAAGCTGCAGAAACTGGTTTTAATTCCAAAAGGATCAAAGCCTGCGGAAGATCCTTCAGGCTACCGCCCCCTGTGCATGCTCGACACCGCAGGGAAAATCCTGGAACGCCTGATCGCAAATCGTCTGGAGGCTGCTATAGAGGATGTAGGCGGTCTATCACCTCGACAATTCGGATTCCGGAAAGCCCGTTCAACCACAGATGCTGTATCTGCAGTCAAAACTATTGCACAGAAGGCGATTGAAGGTACTCGATGGCTATACGGTAGCAAGGAGTACTGCCTAATTGCGACGCTGGACATTAAGAACGCCTTCAATACGGCGAATAGGAGCAAAATTCTAGTCGCGCTGGATAGTTTCCACATTCCAATGTACATTCGTAGGATTGTCGCCAGTTACCTTTCTGACAGAACCTTGCGTTATAAAACCGATACTGGTGTAAAAGAGTACAAAATAACTGGCGGAGCTCCACAAGGCTCAGTCCTCGGTCCTTTGTTATGGAACGTTATGTACGATGGAGTTCTGCGTCTCAATATACCTCTAGGGTCACAAATTGTAGGATTTGCTGACGACATAGCTGTTGTGATCGTGGCTAAATCACTCCATCAAGCCGAAGAAGCATGCACCCAAGCTGTTGGCATGGTAAAGGAATGGTTGTGCATCAGTGGTCTAACTCTTGCGGACCATAAAACCGAAGTAGTACTAATTAGCAGCAGGAATATTGTGGAGTCGGCCAACATAATGGTGGGCGATCATGGCATAGGATCCAAGCCATTCATTAAGTACCTGGGAGTAATAATCGACCGTAGGCTTAATTTCAAAGAGCACTTGGCGTACGCGAGCAGCAGGGCAGCAGAAGCAGTAACTGCGCTAACGCGAATAATGATGAACATCAGAGACCCTAGGCAAAACTGTAGGAGACTATTCAACTCTGTTGTCTCATCGATTATGCTATATGCAGCTCCAGCATGGGCGGAAGCCACAAATTGCACCTCATAGGTGAAGTGCATGAAATCAGTGTACCGATTAAGTGCCCTCAGAGTGTGCTGCGCGTTTCGCACGGTATCGGAAGACGCCATTATGGTTATAGCAGGACTACTCTCAATCAACCTAATGGCAACAGAGTATGCTGAAATATACAAAAAAAAAAGCTACTTCAGATCGGGTGACAAAACGCAAGATAGCAAGAGAGCGTAGCCTGCGTTCATGGCAGGAAAAATGGAGCTTGTCTCCCAACGGACGCTGGACGTACCGTTTGATTCCCACAATTTCCAAATGGGTTAACCGTAAACATGGACAGTTAGATTAATAAAAAATAATAATTGGCGCGTACACATCTGTTAGGTGTTTGGCCGAGTTCCTCCTCCTATTTGTGGTGTGCGTCTTGATTTTGTGTTCCACAAATGGAGGGACCTACAGTTTCAAGCCGACTCCGAACGGCAGATATTTTTATGAGGAGATTTTTCATGGTAGAAATACACTCGGAGGTTTGCCATTGCCTGCGAGGGGCGACCGCTATTAGAAAAAAGTTTTTCTTAATTTTGGTGTTTCACCGAGATTCGAACCAAGGACCTCTCTGTGAATTCCGAATGGTAATCACGCACCAACCCATTCGGCTACGGCGGCCGCCAGTTAGATTACTATCTGACCCAAATACTGACGGGACATGGGTGCTTTAAATCCTACTTATATAGGTTTAATAGCTGTAGAAGACGCAGAACATGTTTTCCTTGTCTGTCCGCGATTTGTGTTCGAAAGGGAGGAATTAAGCACTAGGGTGGGGAAGCCAATTTCAGCTGATAACCTAGTGGATATTATGTAATAGTCAGAAGAATATTGGTCCGCTGTATGTAATATGACAAAAATAGTAATCTCCAAAATGCGTCGCGCTGAACAACAGCGCAGATCTTCATGAAGAGGCAATAGGCCGCTCCCCCTCCCGCGAAGTACTACCGCTGTCCCGCGGGAGGGAAACAGAGCTGGAGTGGGTTTTTAGCGGGTGAGCCGAAAGGCAAGTCTCACACTTTTCGGCTTTCAATACTTTGTGCCACCTCCATAAAAAAAAAAAACTATAACGTGCATAGACAAGGCACGCGCACGCGCAATACTATCTATCCTATTCTAACAATATGTTGCTCTCTTTTGCTCTACTATAGTAATATGGCGTTAGTGCTGTTCGTTTACGCGTCACTCCTTTCTCTCTCTGTTATATTCTAACGCCTTGTATATAATGTAAACGTGAGTCTCTCTTGCTCCGACAGTACGAGTAACGTCGTACGACTTGTATAGATTAGAGCCCTGGCGTAGAAGTGGAAGAAAAGACGAAAGACCGCACAAAAGGGAGACGTGAATAGCCTAAGATATATATAAGGTATAGCTCTCTCTTTCCTTTTCCTCTACGTCATATATTTTTTCTCTCTCGCGGAACGAAAATGCCCAAAACGTTGCATGACCTTGAAATTTTACTCTCCATTCTCGCTCGTCCATTGACGCTTAAGAAGTTTCACTTCAAAAAATCAAAACTTTTGTACCAAACAATTTTTCGATTTTTTTTTAATTTTTTATCGGAAAGGCTGAAAAAATTCTATAGAAGACATTTATTTTGTTTTCCCTAGACAGATAATTATATAACTTTAACAACAGAATCAAAATTTGGAGCCGCTTATATTTTGGTAAGCACTCAATATTTTCTCTGCCTTTCTGCACATTTTATGCTCTGTATAGTTCAGTGTCTTCGCCAAATTTCATCGAAATCGAAGCGATAAAGTTTTGAGGCCCATACATGGGGCTAGAAACAAAGTGTTGGATTTTATTTATATAGAGGGTAGAGTACAAAATAGAAGGCCGCACCGAATATAGTTTTTTCCTTGTTTTTTGAATTTTTGTGAACTACTGTGTGGTGTTAGTAGTAACAAACCGAGCTTTTCATTATACTCTAATATTGATAAAAATTACTTTATTCATAAAAAATTCAGCAATTTTCATTAAGGAGTTCCGTTGTATGAAAACAAAAATACAAACGAAACAACAACTCATATTTTTAACATATTTTATATTAGAGAAAATGCGCTGTTATATAAAATCCCGGAAATTATTGCTACAACTTCAAATACTTATAAGTAACGAACACAAAAAGCTCAACATTTTTATCTCAAAAATAATCGAAAAAAAAGATAGAAAACTCGGAAATAAAGAGTTCATTACAAAGTTATTACATCATCCCCGTAGAATTCAAAACAATTTTGTTATTATCAATCCTCTACATATGTAGTATTTGGTAATTCACTGATAAGTCAAACAACATGAAACCCTCATCAAAACAACTGACAGACGTTGCTCAAAACATGCAGCATTTCCACTTTGAAGGAGGTCGGTTATCGAGGGTGGGTGTGGAAAAGAAAGTTTTTTACGAGAAATGTTGAAGTCGTGCCTGGTCCCTATGCTCTGGTTATATTTATTATTTTAAGTATTTTGTAATGCGGTCAAAGTGACAGACAAGCCAACTGTTGCGGTAAACATCGTAAGGTAAAATAATAAAAAACAAAAACACAGAAACTTCTGTGAAATGTTTTCAAATGAATGCATGTCGGATAAATGAATGAATATGAATGAATAAGTAATGAAGGAAAATAATAAGGAATAATATAGAAATAGGGAATAAATTTGAAGAATGTCAGGAATTGGCTTGGGGCGCAGATAACAAAGGGCTAGCGTTATTTGCCTAAATGCTTCAATTAATTTCGAAAAACTTTGAACTTGTTGGTTTTTTAAATTCTCGTGACTGACACCATGCAACAAAGAGATAACATATCAATATTTTGAACAGTTTTGCCTTTCTTTTTGAATGTTTTAATTTTATTATATGGAGTAAATGGGCGACACCGACGAAGGAACAAAATTATAAAATTCAAGGGGACTTTTCAACAACTTCAAACTTGCACTTTCAATAAGTTTTGCTGTACGATAAGAAAACTACAATATTTTTGGTTTGAAATATATTTTATTATTCATTATAGTGTTCCTGAACATCCGTACACTTGTTCGAATGGGATTCCACTTTATGAATTCCATCCCTGAAGTGAGAACCTGGGAGGACTACAAAATACGCTCCCACAGCTGTTATGCCCTCATTATTTGATGAAAAACGCTATCCACGCATACATTTTTTTAGGCCTAGAAACAGATGGAAGTTCCGGGGCCAAATCTAGTGAATTTTGATTTAAATTCAAACTTTAGTTCATGGATTATATCCATTGTCAAAATGTTCTCGTGACACGGTGCATTGTCCTTATGAAAAAGAATTTTTCGCTTTTGCAAACTGGGAATTTTTTCACGAACGTTTTCCTTCAGCTGGTCTAAAAGGTTACAATAATATTCAATGATAATTTTATCAGTCAACAATTTGTTGTTCTTCCAGTTTACAACTAATCTATAAGCAAAATTTCTTTTGCATTCCAAAAAACTGACATCAACTAACACCTTCTTGGCCGATTTCTGGAGACGAACTCATATCGGAGCCGAAGAACCAGGTGTACACCAGTCTTAGCCTCTTGTTTTGATTTACAATCATAGTGATAGACCCAAGTCTCATCCTTAGTGATGAATCGACGCACGAATACTCCTTTATCCTTTCTAAAAAGGTCCTAAATGTTGCTGAGAAAGTCGTATTTGAATGTGTTTTTTTTTTCATTATTAGCGAATGCGGCACAAATTGTGCGCACAGCTTTCTGAAACCCAATACTTCAAAATATTGCTTACACTGTCGAGTGAAATGCCTAGGGATCAGTAGTCACTTTAGTCACTCGACTATTTTCCCATACGATATTTTGTATTTTCCTACGATTTCTGGTGTAGTTGTTGTTTTTGCACGTTCTTTGCGTGAATCATCTTCAAGGCTTGTGCAACCACGTTTAAATTCAGCAACCCATCTTCCTATTGCACGAATTGATGACGAAAAGTCCTTGTACACTTTCAACATTCGTTCATAAATTTCTTTTGCTTTTAAACCTTCCAAATAATTAATAAAAAAGTACATTTTAATTAAAAAACAAAAAATATTTTAATTTAAAATATAAAAATTTAAGTTAAATTTAATAACAAAATAAAATTTAATATTAATTCTATATTATTTTTCAGAGAGTAAAAAAGTTCAAGAATTGAGTTTTATTATCGATCAAGAAAAAAAATTAACACATTAATCTTTCTTTCAGAGCGAAAAAAATGTAACTCGATTTATGATTATATTTTCTGAGCAATACTATAAAAGTCAGAAATTTGCTATTAATAAGTTGATCGCAACTTTTAAAATCACAATATAATGGTTAAGTTTATATCTTTTTATGAGACACATGACGCTTGTAGGGCCTGATTTGTATTGTTTTATTTTCACAGAATTTTGCCTAGAAAATAACTTATTTTTGTGGATATATTCAAGCGCTTATAAAATCTATTTACCCTCTGATAGTACATAGTCAAATAATGACCACATTACATTAATTTTCAAATTGCAAAATTTTGCATTAAATTTTTCCGCTACCTACTCTACAAAGCATACAGGTATACACACATTTTCAACCGCCTTCAACAGAATACTTTTCCATCAAAATGGACTTAGGTATATAAACCGCAAAATCGTCTCATCAAAAATAAAGGCATGCTAAAGCAGGGTATCACAACACAGAAACCTGTAATAACTACCAATACTTTTAAATTTAGATACGAACATAAAAAAGTATGTAGTAGTGGTTAGAAGTCAGCTATCTGGCAGGAAAATCCGCTTGCACCGAATTGGGGGCATCACACTGAATTTGGAATAGTGAACAGTTCGTTTTTTTCCTTTCTCCCATATTATATGTACATATCGGGTGTTTTTTTTTAGTTGCATGAGAACTTTCGATAGAGATAACTATTATTTGACAGCTGAGAATGGCAAACTGTGACATTTTTGTTCAGTAAGGTTTGGTAAGTCATCATTGAATGGTTTAACGACACAGCAACAACACTTTCAAATTGTGGAAAAATACCTTGAAAAAAAAATTATGTTCATAGTGCGAAGTGTTTAAGAAGATACCAAAATGTCTATTCCTTGTTGGTCTTTGCCCTTCAACTACGTGGACGATTTTACGTAAAGATCTTGGCTGACGTACCTATAAAAGACGGCGTTCGCAAGAATTGGAGCCAAGTAATCATCGTTTACGTCGGATTTTTGCTGACTGGTCAGATTTATTGGAGACTGTTCGAATGGCCCATATAATTCGTAGCCGCGGCGGACATATGCCGTATATTAAAAAAATAAACGCCATGAAATTATCTATCAGATTAAAATAAAGACTGACTCGTTAGTCAGAATGGGCTCTGAGGCCAACTTTTTTGGCTCGGAGCCCGTTCTGACACTCCCTTCTGCAGCCATCAAAGCCACGGTTAGCAAACGGGCTACCCCACAAGTGAATTGGCTGGCTGAGAGATGCTGCAGATAGATACAACTCACAAAGCACATGGAAAAGGTGGGCATATCAGACAGTGCACTCTGCCAGCATGGCAGGATGACACGACGGACCACTTTTTGTGCATCTGCTCGGCCTTCGCTCAAATCAGGCTTGGGGTCTTTGGCATTGATGTGTTAAGAAGCGACCACTTTGGGTCCTTGGCATGATAAGATCTACTCAGGTTTCTTAAGAGGTCGAGTAGATTTAAAGAAAATTAAAAAGGGATTCCGAGTGCAGTACAATGGATTTAATTGTATCTAAGTGCTGTACTTGCTAGTCTGTCCCGACAAAAAAAAAAAGAATAAAGAAAAATTCATTCTAGCAATTTTTTGTTTTGTGTTATCATTTTAAGTTCTCAAGCCGAGCTCCGCATCCTATTCGTGGCGTAGGTCTTGATGTTGTTCCACAAATGGGGTGACCTACAGTTTTAAGCCGACTTCTAACGGAAGATCCTTTTTATGAGGAGCTTTTTCATGGCAGAAATACACTCGGAGGTTTTCCATTGCCTGCCGAGGGGCGACCGCTATTACAAAAAACTTTTTCTTCATTTTGGTTTTTTACCGAGATCCGTAGCTACGTACTCTCTAAATTCCGAATGGTAGTCACGCAGCCGCCCGTTATTTACCATATGATTAATAACTATAACACTGGGACTTATTGATTTAATAAGGTGCCAGATTTTCTTTTAAAAAGCATAGCAAAATTCGTCGAACTGAAGGAAGACCTAAAAGAACTCAAAGTGATGGAGGATGCATGGAGTCAAGGAAGCAACAAAGGACCAAGAAACAAGAAACATGCACATAGCGCTAAATGATGGTGATGGTAAGACAGCAGTAGACAGAGCAGCTTCATACTATGACAACGTAGTGTGACGTAGTGCTCTTGAGAAAGGACTCAGCTTTAAAAAGTTAGACAAGGTTCAAGAACTTTCGCTACTATTCAAAACTGTAGAGAACCTGGACGTGAACCTAACTAAGATGCCAGTAGTGCGATAATTTTTTTGAAAATTTATGAAGAAGCACAAATCGAGGACATTGTCTGATAGACAAATATGCTCACCGATTTGGATAGAGGATGTAAAGACGAAGAAGAGAAGGATATGCCAATGATTTGCTCTAGGTAATCGAGAACACGCAATTTTATACAGAACATTTTTACAAAATTGAAGGATCTTAGAAATATAGAAATTAGAAATGTTCCAAAGTTTCTTCTAAACTCAAATTGTTTTTAGAAGAGATGGGAAGCACATTTTCGTTGAGAGCTATGACAGCGTTTCAAGAGGCTAAGTACAGGATAACCATGTTATCTAATCTTATTGCATTTTATACGCTTCATCCCTCTTTCAATAGTTTGGTACTAGTACTAAATTCGAGAGTTGATATCTAGTACGATATGGGCCCTTTTTCCGTTGATTCCGAAACAGCGTTCAATTTAACAAATAATACGAATAAATGGATATGAGAAGCCATTGTTGTAGATCATAAGCGCATCATTCAGGAGGTTGTATATGAAATTATTGTCACAGGCGATGTTTTGAATATTTTTTATACATTTTTCCTCTATTTCCTTCAACGTCGAAAACAAATCAGATTTTCTTACAACCGACACGCATCAGAAATTACAGCATCAAAAGCCATAGTTAACATATGGAAATGTTTCTGATTGTTTATCACTACTCGCAAACATTAAAGTAGTTGCTAAGTGGCTCGTAATTTATTAGTTCTCTAAGAAATTGTTTACTCTAACTCAGGATTTGCCTGCACGGTGATTTTAAACCGGTTGCTTTCGTCATAAAGCCGCTCAATTGAAGTCCAGGGATGGCAGAAACAATAAAAAAGAAAAACAGCCAATGTATATTTGAATAGCAATTTGAATATACAACTTAACTAATCACCTGAACTTCCTTCAGCAAGTAACAAAAGCAGCAACACAAAATACTGATAAACGAAAATTTGTTGACGACATTGATATGAGTGATTTTTTGAGAGATTGAGAAGTGGCAAAAGCGTTAGAAAAAATTCTTGTTTATTGACAATATTCAACCCCCAAATTTTTTTCTTTGCAAGACTAAATATATCAATACCGAAGATATATACAGTCAACTAGAGCTGTTGTTGTAACGGAGCAGATTGATGGGGTTTAGGTTGGAGCACTGCCCCAGGCTGATGAAGAAAGGAGCACTCAGTGGCTGCCAAACCCGGATTTCGAGAGAAAATAGTCAGCTTCTGCAATGGGGATTAAATAGTAAACCCAACTTTTTTACCTGAGTGCCGATTGCGTGTGCTTGAATGCCTTCTCCAGCACTGCTCGTTCTTTACAGAGAAGTTTGCATTGAAAGGCCACATGTTCTCGCTGACGAATCATATATGTATTTAAGATACTCCTTAAAGTTATTCAGGACAGAGTCTACAAGAAATGGCAATCAGCAGAGGGTCGTTTCCAGCTTGGCTTCAGAGACGCTATGCGTAAAAGAGAGGCAATATTGGACAAAATCCCAATGGAGCAAGCCTTTGCCCAGTATTTATTAATAATAAGCAATTTTAGAAATCAAAAAGCCTACTTTATTGTCTAGTCTCTCCCCTCTCAGTGGTCATCTATATTATAGCTTTCGAGGAAATAAATAAAATTGCCTCCAAACAAAAAAGTTTGGACTTCCGGATATAAGGTCACAAAAGTCAAAGAAATGAATGAAGTACAATTAATATTCGAAAAACTGCTTGACAATATTAGCTCCTGGAGCAAACATTCGAGAACAATTTTATCATAAAGCAAATGCAAGACACTGGATATCTGCCGGAAGAAACGATGTCCACAAATACAAATTAATCTTCAAAATACAAATATAGCTGAG
Source organism: Anastrepha fraterculus (assembly GCA_037575425.1). Taxonomy (NCBI): domain Eukaryota; kingdom Metazoa; phylum Arthropoda; class Insecta; order Diptera; family Tephritidae; genus Anastrepha; species Anastrepha fraterculus. The sequence continues at coordinate 136,150 of JAYXIM010003088.1, forward strand.
GCTAATGCGCTGAAGATACTTGGTATTTGACAACAAAAACACTTTTACAGAACATTGTCTGTACCTCAGGAATAGTCTTACTACCCGACTTAACATCATCAAATACCTCTCATCTAAGCACTTTCATATCCATACAAATACCCTCATTAACATAACTAAAGCTTTATTAGTATCAAAAATAGACTACGGATTGCCTATTTATGGCAATTGCGCTATTTCGAACCTGAAATTACTAAACAAGCCTTACCGTACGGCAGTTCGTAGAAGCCTTAACGCCTTTCCAACATCTCCTACTAAGAGCATACTTTCCGCGGCTGGCCTACTCTCTATCTCTGATAGATACAGAAGTCTCAACTTTATCCTAATCCCAAAGCTTTTGAGCACCACCAATAGACTTTTTTTTAATACCTTGACGATTGTTTCCAAACACAAACGAACTTACAAGTAAAGTTCGCTATACGAGAGTGCATTTCATCACTGTATAACCTGGGAATTCAAATCCCAAAAACATCGCTTAAATTGCGCCAACAGGCCCCCTGGACCTTCTCCTCCACCTCAATAAACTCTGACCTCCACAAGTTCTATAAAAATAACACAAGCTCCGAACTATTCAAACAACTCTTTGGCGATCATGTCAACAGAGAAGAGTTCGCTAGTGGAACTCATACGTTTACAAACGGCTCTAAATCGGGCGATAGCACAACTTTCGCTGTAGTACACAACAATGGTGCCCTGATAACAGGAGGCTTGTTACGAAGTTACAACTCAATATTTTCATCCGAGGCAACCGTTATTCTTAAAGCAGTGGACTTTGCGTCGAAATCGAAAGGTAAATTCGCCATATTTACTGATCGCTTTTCCGTAATACAGGGGCTATCCAACATTTACGGTAGTAGTCCAATTCTCTCCCGGGACTACTTAATAAAAAATGGAAACCAAATACGTATCGTCTGGATACCAAGTCACAAAGACATTCTGGGAATTGAATTGGCAGGTCTTGCGTCCAAAAACATGCAACAATCTCCAGTCTTTCTATTAACTCCACTTGTCTCTAAAGACCTTCAAGCTTACATAAGCCGCTATCTCCTTCGACAAAAATATGTATCGGGGGCGCAATTCAGGCACCTGTATAAAGCTTTTAACACAGAGTGTGGAAAAGCAATATATGCATCTTCATTATCAAGGAATCAAATTTCTGAATTTGTCCATTTAAGGATTGGTCACTCCAGGCTAGCCCATGAACACCTTCTATCCACGTCTCCTACACATGCCCTTTCTGTAACGATCAACATAACCTTATACACATAACAGACATCTGTGGAAATTTAATTATTAAACGTGTACCTATCTTTGGCCCCAAAAACCCCTCCGAACTTTTGAAAAAAATCACAACAGAGAATGCCATTACAATATATAACTTTATTAAGTCAATCGGTCTAATTGAAAGCTTGTAAAATTATCCTATACCTTAAAACTTAAACAAAATCTCATAATTACCAAGCACCGAAGGCCCAAGCAGCTTGTGTGCTCTTTTTTTAAGTTAGTGTAATATTTTATATTATTCTAATAAATAATAATAGTATCTAATAATAATAATATATTTAAGGTTAAAGAAAATTATTGTCTTGAAGGCTGTACAATTTACCGGAAGACGTAAAAACGTGACTGGACTAACATTTTTAGTTCACCCTAAACTGCCTATTTCTTCTTTTTTTCTTGTTTACTCCGGGAGGATTGAGCCTCGACAAGACTCGTTCAGCGTATACTGTTCTGGGCTGCTATTTTGCGCCGTCCCATGTGACGTCAGCATCTGCTAGCTCATGCAACATCGACCTTCTCCAAGTAATCTTTGACCGACCGCGACCTCTACTCTCTTGCGGGTTCCAGTCCAGTGCTATTCTCGTAATTCCATCTAATGATTTTCTAAGCGTATGATCTATCCATTGCCACTTTCATCGTTTGATTTGCCATGGAATGTGCTCCTCATTCGTTGGTCTCCACAGTCGTGTCAGATCGTGTTCGGTCAGAATATTCTACAGATGATGCGAAGGCATTTATTGACGAAAGGTTGTAGCCTCTGTGTAATTGTGTTGGAGACTAGACATGTTTCACTTCCACTAACTCCACACATGAGCTGAATATTCGCCATTTAGAGCACATGTAGATTTGTGAACTGTAATGTATGCCTTGGCCCGAACGCCGCCGTTGCTTTCATTAGCCTGCAGTTGATATCTTCCTCTACTCAGTCGTCTAACTTTATACTGCAGCTGAGGTAGCAAAAACTTTCGACTAGTTGCAGCGGGCAGTCGTCTCGCGTCTTTAGTATTACATTAAGTTAGAGGTTCAAGACCGCCGCCGTAGCCGAATGGGTTGGTGCGCGACTACCATTCGGAATTCGCAGAGAGAACGTCGGTTCGAATCTCGGTGAAAACACCAAAATTAAGAAAAGCATTTTTCTAATAGCGGTCGCCCCTCGGCAGGCAATGGCAAACCTCCGAGTGTTTTTCTGCCATAAAAAAGCTACTCATAAAAAAAATATCTGCCGTTTGGAGTCGACTTGAAACTGTAGGTCCCTCCCCTTGTGGAACAATCTCAAGGCGCACACCACAAATACGAAGGGAAGCTCTGCCAAACACCCAAAAAGGGTGTACGCGCCAATTATATATATATATATATATATACAGGTTCAAGAAAACTACTTTGCAAGTGATAAGATAAATTTTAACGTGCTTTAAGGAAACTTCCAATTTCTTAAGTAAATTTCCCTAAATTCGAGAGTTTCTTAAGTATGTGCGTGCTTCCTAAGGGTGCGCTGCATATTTCAAAACTAAACATATGACAATAACAATCAAAGCCGATAAGCACTCGTTGTAAGCCAACTAAACTTGAAGATTCAATTTGTAAGCCATTAACGGCCAAGCTATCGACGTCTACAGCAACAACACCTTAAGGAGCATAAACAGTTAAATTACTTCTTTACCCCTCACTAAAGACTTCCACTGCTTGTATAAATGGCGTCGCACAGCTGCTCCAAGCCCATTAAGACATCGAAATCCGGTGAACGCAAGAACGTGCACGCCACAAAAGAAAATATTTTGTCGCTCTATTAGTGCCATTTGTTTTCAACCTAAGTAGTTTTCTTTAGTATGCTTCACATTGTTTAGTTTTTTTTTTTTTATTTTCTTGTCCGCCCAGCCTCAACATTGTGACGCACCATTAACGGAGGCTGGCGTGCCACCGCCTCCAACTTCACCTCCACCGCCGCCGCCTTCAACTGCACCAACTGTGTGTCGCAGAAAAAATGCCTTTATAGGAAATCCCGCCAAACCACTAACGTTTTGGTGTCGATTATTGTGGCGACCTCGCACAATCAGCGGTTTGACACTAAAATGGTTTTAATAAATTCCAATCGCTTTTTCTCGGCAGCGCCTTTTGTCGCTATAATATGGCTTAGCGATTGTCTAGTCTGCGTAGGCGACACCGAGTCAGTGGCTCTTGGCCGTTGTCAAAGGTAACATGTGCATTTTATTGATGACAATTTCTTTTGCCTTCTGCGTTTTTGCCATTTCGACATTTCACGTTTGCTGGGAAATGTTGTTCAATTGCATTTGTAGTTTTTGTTTTTGCAATTTTTCTCTTGCTCAAAGGACTTAATAAAGTCATTGTGCTGCTCGCTGCTTGTATGGCATTCGCGCTATGTTAACGCAAGTACGTGTAATGGCCTTTGTTGTTGTTGCCGTTGCTTTTGTTCTTCCACCTCGCCTGCCATCAACTGTTCACCCCCTAAAAACAGCATGGAAAACAGAAAACACATTGGTGCTGGAGGGGGCGCTCTGGGCGAAATTCTGCTGACCTTTGCTGTATTCACTTCGATGCTTGCTTTTTTCTGCTGTGTTTCTTCTTCGCTTTATCCGTTTTTCTTTTACCGTTTCTGCGGCACTACCTGCTTCTTTCTGCTGTGTTTATTTCTGCTCTCTTAGTTGTTGTTCTGCTAATAAACATGTGACAATGTGATTTTAATGAAGTTTTATGTTGTTACCGTTGCTGTGTTGCTTTGGCTTTTTGCTGTTACATGGGAAATGAGTGCTACCTAGGATATGTCTGTGTATGTTAATATGTATGTGTAATTCGGTATTTCTGTCAGTTATGTTGGATGCATATTACCGTGTTTCGTTTAATGGCTTTGCTTGTAATGCGTCTTGTTAACATCGACACACTCCATTTGCTTTCCGACTACTTTTCCGCATTCGGGGTGATTTTTCCTGCGCTTAAGTTCTTATTTTTGCTCTTCATTCGTACTTGTGTAGCCCCTTCAGGGGTACAGAGTATTAAATGTGGTTGACCGAAAGTGAAAGGGCGATCAATTGGGAGCAACTTCTGCTTAATTGGAGGTGAACACAGTGCCGCCTTAAAGGATTAAGAAATCACCCCTTTTTGTTTTCATATTTTATGCGCTCACGTCAAGCTCAAGCTTTTTTGGTGGCGGTTTCGTACTCCATTTATGGTATGTTGCCCGAACTGAACTCTACTTCTTTGTTATTTTTGTGGAGAACCAGTTATGATATTTATTTAATAAAAAATAGTCCCTTTCAAATGTTGGCCACAACTGCCCCGTAATTCGGTCATCCAATTTTGAATGACGTCCTGAAGGACTTCGGTGGCTATCTCGTTAATAACTTTAGTAATGTCGTCTTCCAATGCATCAATTAAAGCATTTAGACTTTACATACCGCCACAAATAAGAGTCCAAAGGTGTGATATCACACGATCTTGGTGGCCAATCCACTGATCAGAGATGAAAAATGAATTGCGCACCGAAACGACAGCGCAGTAAATCCATTGTTTCTCGGGTTGTATGGCAAGTTGTGCCGTTTTGTTGGAACCAAATGTTCTGGAGATCATGGTCTTCAATTTCTGGTATCAAAAAGTCGTTTATCAAGGCGCGATAGCGTTACATCGTCTCCAAAAAGATGGGTCTATAATTCCTCCAGCCCATAGGCTACACCCAACGGTTGTTTGCAAAGGACGTAATGGCTGTTCTTGATTGGCTCTGGGTTGCTTTTCAGCCCAAATATGACAATTTTGCTTACTGACGTAGCCATCAAGCCAAAAACGGGTCTCATCGCTGAACACCATAAGTTGGCCTGAGCACGCGATTAACTCTTTCCGCAGAGCGTCGAAAAACGTTGTGAAGGCGTAAGTCTTTCCATGATGAAATATCAATGAATACTGAAAAAAATTATTACTATTTAGTCTGACAGTAGTCACGCGAGATCTGTCCATGAACCCTATTAGAAAAAGTACCTCCAATCTGATCACCCTATATATGTATAAATATATAATTGACATCAACGCCGCTTGCAGCTTAAAGCCGCCTCTGGATTTCAGATGGTTGTTCATGAGTAGCTTTTTCATGGGAGAAATATACTCTGAGTCTTACCATTGCCTCCCGAAGGGCGACCGCTATTAGGAAGAACTTTTAAATCCCCGCTCTTGTACTTATATAAGCCCGCGCATATTTTAGTAAAAATTTAATATGGGCTGGCTGTTGATGGCATGGAGATTAATAGCTTGAGAAACCTGAAGGACGTATGGAAACTTAGTCATAACTTAACTTAACATAAAAATGATGGGCGTGTTTTTTAGGCGATCCTAATAGTGTAATATTTTTGTCGGATCTAAGGATGTAGAGAGCAGTCCATGTGCCAAATTTGGGAAGTTTTATTAAGTCTTTATTGAGACAATGACGTTTGCCCAAAAGTGGGTGAGGCATGGCCCCTTTTTCATGCATCGTATTAATTTTTTGAGCTCGTTATTTGTAATAAATTTGTGTAATTTTGTCACATTTATAACAGATGATGCCCGTGCGAATGTTCTGTAAGAAATAAAGTATCATTCGCGGTCCAAAACAAGCACACACCTGCATGATGGTGCAGATAGACATCGTATCATCAAGCTGGGGTAGGCGATGTCGTTGACGATATTTGACTCACGAAGAGGCGTAGGAATTCAAGCAAAAACAAACAAAAAAAAACAATAATAGAACAAATACATATGTGGCAGGTTCGTCTATTTTCAACACTACACTATCGAAACTAGTAGACGAATGTCTATCGTCGCTTTCATTCATGTCCGAAAACTTCGCAATCAGGCTCATATGGATGCTAGGCCACAGTAGCATGAAAGTAAATGCACGTTCTGTCATCCCTTTAACAGGTGAA